>JACM01027126.1:0-18529 GCA_000787095.1 Periophthalmodon schlosseri | reverse complement strand
CCAGGCTCTGCCCAGTTTAGCAGCTCTCTTTAAAATGTGGTTGTGGGCGGATTTTAGGTTTGTAGTCCCATCTAATGCTGTTGTGTTTCTTCTCTATAGAGTTCGGACGTTATGTTGGTCGTGTGAGGTTCGAGAGCAGCAGTCCCACAGAAAACTCTGCACTCCTCATCCCCAGCACTGAGGTGTCTGACGAGGGAGTCTACACCTGTCACATCTCCACGTTCCCCAACGGGAACTTTGAACGCACCATCAGCCTCACCATCTGGAGTGAGTACTGGACATTAGTGTTGTCATATTCCAATTTCAAACTTGATTTTGACACTGAGGAATAGACTCGATACTCAATACCAATTCCGATACCACGATGACAATAAAAAATGCTCTTTCTTTAGACAATAAAATGTGATTTTCCACATTAAATATTAGTAGCCTTATATAGTGGCCTTATATCTGTGTAATCCCTCAGTGGTCCAGGTAGGTTCCATAGTGGTCCATGGGCCTGTACTAGTCCATGTGGTCTTTACTAGTCTGGGTAGGTTCCATAGTGGTCCATGGGCCTGTACTAGTCCATGTGGTCTTATACTAGTCTGTGTGGTCTTATACTTGGAAAGGTTCATTTCTGTCCTGTAAATGGGACTTTTTTAGTATCAATACCTGTGAAGAATGAGTATACTAGTTTTAGTATCGATTAGTATCTGATTTTCGATGACATCCCTATTGTACATACACAACATACACCTACAAAAGCTTCATCATGTTTAAAAAATAGGATTCTGTTTGGAGCAGTAACATTTGAGAGAAGACTGACATATGAACTGCTAAACTAATCCAAGAAACCCATGCCTTTGTGGACATGTTTGTACAAGTCTAAATTACAGGGACAACAAGCTAATTAGTCTTTGCCATTTAATAATTGTGCCAACTCAAATTGTGATTCAATTTCAATATATTTTGAATCCCTGACACCTGCTTTAACCAAATGCTTGACAGCATGACTGAGGGCAGCCCAGGTGTGAGGACATGGGTACTTGTCATCATAAGATCACATGTCTGAGAAAGCCATAATAATAATACTAATGAGTCAATTACAGTTAGTCATCTTACACAGCTGCCGCAGTGAATTATCACGGAATCAAAGTGCTTCCTGTTCCTGTTGTAAAGTTGTTCTTGTTTTATTTCATATCCACCTCTGCCTTTGAGGTGGATTCATATATTCATATTAACCATGCCGCACTCATGACCATATATATGCTACTAGCCATATGTTTGGACACACCTTCTCAATTTTGTTTAAATTTTCCTTGCTACATAATTCCATATATCTTACTTCATATATTTGATGTCTTCTGTATGTATATAAAATGTTGAAAGTATTAAAAATAGAAAAAATAAAAACATAAAATGAGAGGGTGCGTCCAGACTTTTGACTGGTCGTGTATAGCCCAGCATCATCCGAGGCTCCGTTCCAGAACTTAAGGATTGTGTGATCCAAGACAGATCCAAGAGCCAACTATTTAAACAGATCAACTTAAACCTGCACGGAGGTGGATCTCCAGGACCCTGATCAAGATCCTGGCTCAGATCTGGACAGTATGGGATACAAAAAAAAAAAAAATCCCTCAGAAGAAACTAGTGTTGTAACAATACTTTTCATACAATACATCTCAATATTCTGTTTTGATACTAAGGGAAATAATCTCCTTACACTTACACTACACTCCTTACACTTACAATAGACTATAATTTTCCAAATAACAGTAGTAAATACAGTTGAAACCAGAAGTTGAAAAAAGTGTATGTGTCTTTTTATATAGTGTATGTAACACTATATAAAAAGACACATACACTTTTTTTCTCATTGTCTGACATGAAATCACAGTAAACTTTTCCTGTTTTAGGTCAATTAGGATTATCAACATTATTCTTGCATTTACCAAATAGAAATAATGAGAAAAAGATTTTTAGACAATTTTTCATGACTTTCTTCAAAGTCAGAAGTTTGCATACATTTCATTAGTATTTGGTACCATTGACTTTAAACTGTATGACTTGGGTCAAATGTTTTGGATATCCTTCCATAAGCTTCTCACAATAGTTGGCAGGAATTTTGGCCCATTCCTCCTGAAAGAACTGGTGTAACTGAGCCAAGTTTGTAGGCCTTAGGCACATACATTTTCAACACTATTGAGATCAGGGCTTTGTGATGGCCGCTCCAAAACATTGACTTTGTTATCCTTAAGCCACTTTGTAAGCAGTTTGGCAGTATGCTTCAGGTCATTGTCCATTTGGAAGACCCATTTGCGCCCACAAGCTTTAACTTCCTGGCTTATGTCTTGAGATATTGCTTCAGTACTTCCACATAATGTTCTTTCCTCATGATGCCATCTATTTTGTGAAGTGCACCAGTCCCTTCTGCAGCAAAACAACCCCACAACATGATGCTGCCACCTCTCGGTTGGAATGGTGTTCAGGCTTGCAAGCTTCCCCGTTTCGATGCTCATTATGACTAAACAGATTAATTTTAGTTTTGTCAGACCACAGGACATGTCTCCAAAAATGAAGGTCTGACTTTGTTTCTTTGGAGTAATGGCTTCTTCCTGGCAGAGTGGCCTTTCAGCCCATGTTGGTACAGTACTCGTTTCACTGTGGATAATGACACACTCTTACCAGCTTCAGCCAGCATCTTCGCAAGGTCTTTTGCTTTTGTTCTTGGGTTAATATTCACATTTCAGACCAAAGCACGTTAATCTCTGGGACACAGAACTCGTCTCCTTCCTGACCTAAAACAGGACAAAACGTTGTCAAATTTCTTGTCAGTCTTTTTATATAGTGTATGTAAACTTCTGGTTTCAACTGTAATAGTATATCTTTAATGTCACCATTTTGTCTTACACTATTAACCCTAGAAATAACTTGGACTGAGCATGGGAAGGGAGTGGATAATGCCATATAAAGACAGATGCATTATCATGATCACATTATATTATTATTAATGCTGCTCTAGGTTTTATATCAAAGTCGAGATAGTCCTTGTTTAGACCCATTTAGTCCAGGTTATAATGTTCATTTAGCTGGTGCCTGCTGGTATATTTAGAAAGTGGTCTAAACATCGTGCGAATCACTGTTCAAACATTATTAGATCATTACATTAAACTATGGGATTACATGATACGAGTGGGATTGGAGAGTTTGTTTATAGTTTGGCGAAAGTTCATGAGAGGTTAAACTGTAGTCACGTTTTGTTGATTATCGTGAGCCGAGGCGTGTCTGGACGAGCCTGAGATGTAACAGAAGAAGGGTGCCAAAAATACATGACAGTAGTCTGACAGTAATCTGACTGAATCTCTATGGGAGATTTGAATTTAAGAATAAGTCATTCAACACAGTGTAGAGGTTCTGCAGATGGCATCACAGCCTTTGGGGCTGTATTACTGAGTGGGAACATTACATGAGGGTCAATGGTGAATCATGACATTTTCTCCTGTAAAAGCTCCAAACACTAAATCTAAAATATGACAGAGCTGTTACAGTTTAAGAAAAAATATAAAGGCCAACAACTCTGAAATATTTAGTTTGTACCTGACTCTAAAACAAGAAACTCAAGTCCCCAGTGTAAAAGCAGAGAACAGGTAAACCACAGGGGACCCTGCAGACACAATCAGATTCATCACTGATACACACTCTGTCTGTTGTCTGTTATCAATGTTCATATCTTGATTTACGGACACAATATTGAAATAAAAATTCCAGGATCATGTAGAACGGGTTATTACAAACATTTTAAGACCAAAATGACGAGGCTCACTGCAGCAGTTACAGAGAGAGGGGCCACAGTTTTTCAATAGAAAGTGAATTGGAGCCAGAATCTATGGAGCCGGAAGCGTGCCCATGATCACTTCCTATTTGCTGGCTAGCAGGTTAGCTATGTCCATTTATATATACAGTCTATGGATCAGACACAGATGAACTGAACTTCTCTCTCCTTAAAGAACATGTTTGTAAGTGAGTTTGTTGAGGAGATCATGGAGATGAATATGTTTAATGTCATACCGTGGAACATACCAGGCAAAGCAATAACATCTCCATGGACATGTGCAGGCGGGACGTCTTGAGAAAAGTTCCACAGTGCACCTTTAAAGTGTGGCGTTTGACAGGCGCCTGGGTCTCTGGCAGCGTGTGTTGTTTTCATTATGACTGTGGTTGAAACAGGTGTGAGAGATGACTTAAGATTTATGACTTTTAAGACTCGTCATAATGCCAAATGTGTTCTGCTCCGGTGAATCTCGGAATCTAAATGTTGTTGTACACAGCTGAATTGTATTTAATTGGCCAATAGAAATATTTTAGCAGCAGAGCATTATAACAGAATCCATGGGCGAAGCCAATAACAAGCACGATTAGTGATGTCATCCGTAGAACATAACCACCTTTAACCCTTTAAGTCCTACGGGCCCACCGGTGGGCCCAGATCAGATCCATAAAAAATAAGATATTATCAAAACCAACATTCCATATATCTATGTAATCAACCCCAACATGTAATATAAAATATTTCTCCTCTTTGCTGTTTTTCCATTAAAAGTTGCTTTCCCAGGCTCAAAACTCCATGTGTCAAATAAGTAATATAAATAATAGTTACTAAAGTTTTAGGTACTGATATTGTTTTCAGTTTGTAACCCCTCCCATCCCTGCGGCCCACCCACATACGTTGCATGCTGGTGGCCGTTTTGCTAGTGTTAGCATTGGTATGTACCATGTAAAAATACAGCAAAAATATTTCTAGGAGATTTGTTTGTCACTCTACCAGCATAAAAATTAATTTTGAAAATTTGAGAATGGGCAATATTTTGACTGAATTACGTATTACACATTTGACATGAATCAAAAGCAGCTTTATTATGGGTCAAATTGTGACTTTAATTATTTGGAAATGCTTTATTTATTGAATTTCTCAGTCAGAATTTGCTGTTTTATCTTATTGATTTATGCTGTCAATATCTGCTGATGCCACCCAATGCAAATGGACCCAGTGGGGCACGTGGGGACGTCTGGAATTTTTCTTACTAAAAACACTGTAAAATTGTCATGTTTTGTTTTTTCTGCACCAAATTTTGCACAAGTGACAATCGCATGTTGTTTTTCCAATTCACTGCTGTCCCATTTTCTGCATTTGACCCATCCTTCAGTGTTTTTGGGTTAAATCTGTCAGAAGCAGTGGGACCCATCTCCAGATCTTGGTCTAGTCTTAGTCAGGATCTTAGCTGGAAGATTTGACCTATTGTGCATGTTTTGGGTTGATGGGGGAAACCGAAGGAAACCCACAGACAGAACATGCAAACTCCACACTGACACCGGAAGAATATGCAAACTCCACACAGAGCGGCCGGAGGACTCTTGCTGATGGGAAATGCTTTTAGTTAAGTTTAAACCCAGACATTAACCTAAGGGAAGTCTCTTTATAATCCTCATATTACCCATAAACCAGTTCTGCTCTGTATGTCTGAGGTGAGTGCCATGTAAACTCAAAAAGACTATCTCCAAGGGGAAAGTCATTGTAGGTGACATGTGCAGCAGTGCTGTATATGGGCGCAGTTAAGCTTTTTGTATATCATTGTCTTGGTCAGACTTAAGTCACATTTTGAATGTTTAACACCAAATAAGGACAGAGAATTAAAAAAGACTAGACTTGACTGTTTTTGTTTAGAAACTATGAAGGTGAAACCAGGGCCGCCAACACAAGGCTCAATAAGGAATACAAGAAGGTAAAACAACTTCCAACTTCATCTGAATGAATAAATTAATCAAATAAAGATAAACACTTTCAAATAGAACATCTTGGCCTTACATCACCATTTTAAGATTATCCACAATTATTGACACTATGAAAAAACTGAAGGATTTCGCTGTTGTTTAGAGTCTAACACATTACCCAAAATGGTTACAATTCATATTTTTATGCTTTGGTTATGGTCTTGCTGATTAATCTTGGGATCTTCTTGCTGTTATTGCTGACAGTAAACATGTATTGTATTGTATGTATATGTATTGCGTGTGCTCGTGCTGAACAATTTTGACAAAATATCCAATTGCAACTGAATATTTATTTATTTATTTATTTGGTTGGGACAATGCATGTTAATGAATAGACATGATACAACATGAATGTAAACACACCGGATTATAGCCAAAGGCTAATTACCATCCATTGTCCCAAGGGCTGGGGTCACAAAAGGGTCAAGATAAAAATTGCACACTACACTCATTGCACAGTTCCCATAGTTTTACATTCCACTCATTGCACATTCCACCCACTCATTGCACATTACACACATTGCACATTCCACATTGGCCACCCATTCAAGACTATTACATTTTATATCCACCCCCTTCATATTTTACCCATACATGCAAATATGTCTCTATAGTGGCAATGTGATTTTAACTTTTCTATAGATGAGTGCATGTTTGGTTTGACCATAACCACTTTTTTGTTTGTTCTTTAAAAGAACTGTACGTGGGACTTTATCTTAGTGTTACCAGGAGACTATTCCACAGGTTCCCACCTTGGACAGATAATACATTCTGACCAAAGGGGGTCTGTCTGTGGGGGATCAGCAGGTCACCTCTGGTGGTGGCTCGTGTGGGCCTTGCTAAATTATCTTTATATTTAATGTACTCCTTTAACGGTGGTGGTGCGAGTTAGTGTAGGACCTTATAAATTAGGCAAGCTCTTTTAAGGTTGATGTTGTTAAAGTCCAATAGTCTATGCTTTTTCAGAACGTGACAGTGGTGGTGGGAAATTTTTTTATATAGTATTTTTAGGCCTCTTTTATAGAGGTTTTCAATGGTTTTAAGTGTTGTGGGACAGGCAAGAGACCAAGTAGTTAAACAATAGTCTATGTGGGAGATGATCACATGAGTAGAAATAGGTTTGAGTGCTGCTAAAACATATATGTATATGTATGTGCAATACTTGAAAACGACCAGCTTTTTATACATAAGACCCCATGGAGATATTTTGGTGGTTCTTGGCTGCGGGCATAAATATAAAATTTAACACTGTAATCGCTCGGCTCGCCGCTAGGCTTGCCCCCTCGGCTCGCCACTTGGCTCACCGCTCGGCTCCATTGAAACCATAGTTCTGGAGTTTCACGTGTCTGATTTTAGTTGTGGTTTCTTTGGGTGTTGCCTTTCTTTGTTTAGTCACAAAGACGAATGCTGCTAATGTTTACTCCTTTCTCTCCTCAACTCTCTCACCAAATCTTTCTTCTCTCTACACCCTCTTCTCTCCCTTTTGCCCCTTTAGGAATGACACAATATCAAATTTTATTGTGAGAAGAAACATCCCAGTTTAATGATTATTCACAATTATTGAAACCATGATCAAATGACAGTTTGATTCTCAGTGTCATAGATGACGTTCCTGTGGTGCAGGGTGGGGCCGTAGTCATCAAGTCATTGATCATTTGTTGGATTAGTCGAATAGAAATTTCTCTTGTACTTTGTCACAGTCTTTTTGGCCTGTGTTTGAGTATAGTCCTGATAACGTTAAAATTAGATTATGATAACTTTAACAGCTGACCAGTCACTATTCACTCAAGAATAATAATAATAATAATGCATTGGATTTATATAACACTTTTCAAGACACCCAAAGTAGGCTGTGTAATCCCTCAGTCGTCCAGGTATGATCCATAGTAAAAGAAAAATATAAAATCTGTCAACTGGACAAACAGTTGTACGAGTGAAGGAGGTGTTTTTAGTTTCAGTGTAGTTAGCTCCTCCCTTGAAATAGATATAAGGCAGTGTCCACCAATAATCTGACCAGAACTGAAGAAGCATCTTGGAAGGGTTGACAAATCTTATATTTTTCTTTTATGACGCCCAAAGTACTTGCTACTACAGAGCATTATTCATTCACTCCACACTCGGTGGTGATGAGACAGTGTGGTAGCCACAGCTGCCCTGGACCATCTGCACCATCGGCCCCTCACACCAACACCAACATATTTATGTTAACATATTTATACTAGACAATGTGTGTGAAGTGTTTTGCCTAAGGAGATGACAGTTTTTGCTACTAGCGCCCCACTATGGCACCTGGTATTTGGTGTGGCACCTGGACGAGATTAGGCTTAGACACGCTGGTTTAGCCACAGTTATCCAAATTAATCGTTTTAGCCCTTCTTCTCTCTCTCTCTGTGTCACAAACGTATGAGCCCAAATGGAGAGGCCTTTCCTGAACAATGAGGAAATGTGTGAGTGCACATTTTACTTGTGTTAGTCAACAACATGTGCTTCTACCCAGTGATGGATTGAGGGCCTATGTGACCTTTGAGTGACCTCTGAGTGACCTTTTAGTTTCTCATTTCCTCATAGTGTTTGGACTATTGTCACTGAAGTTCTGAAGAAGTGGTCACGTTTACAGTGTTGGCATGTCTAAGAAGAAACTCAAATCCTCTTCACCTGCCTCATTATAATCCGTACATATTCTCTCTCTCAGGTCTCCCCATCTCGTCCCTGGACCCAGTGGTAATGGTTGAAGGTCAGTCATTCGGTGTGGCTGCTTCTTGTCGCTCTATGGGCCTTCCTGCTCCCCGTCTGTCCTGGGACACTCCTCTGGTGGGGCAGGTGCAGAACAGGAGCAGTGAGAGCGGGGCGGTGTCCTCTCTCTTCTCCCTCCATCCCCTTCGCTCCATGAACGGCAAACGTCTTGACTGTCTGGTGTGGCATCCGAGCTTCGAGCAGCCCAAGAGGATCGCCAACACGCTGGAGGTTCAGTGTGAGTATAAAATTTAGATGGAATCTAGGAACAGTCATTAACATTCCCCGGAGTGGTTAAGCTAATTGGGGGCACTGCTTTGTCTGAAGCTCTAAATCTCACTTTAATCTGAGTTTTGTTTTTAAGAGTCTGACCAGAAAGAGCTGATTTAGCTGAACTACAACAGGTGAGCTGATTTGTGCTGTTAAACAAGCCCCTCTCGAAAAACGTTACAATCACAAGCTAACTAGCATTAACCAACAGTTTTTCCGTTACTCTCACCTTTTTGTATAAAATCAAACTCCTAAACAGGACCATGAACGCTTGGCTTGATCACAGTCACATCTCAACATTGTAGAATCCCTGTAGTTTAACTGTAACTGTCAGATTACAGATGTGTTGACCTGGTTTATGGTTAATATCTCTAATTACTGGGCCTATCTACATGAAACAAAAACTGACACAAAGTTCAACGTCTTCTCTGTCAATTTAAATGGTACAGTAGCTTCAAAATGTGGTGCCATTATTCAACCAAAAAACAACATGAGTGTTGTCAGTAGAAAAGAGTATAAGCCATAAGATTAATATGACAAGTTTGTGGAGCCAATCCCAAACAAATAATGCTAATTTTCAATGTTTGCAGATCACAAGTTGAATCTCCCATTGAGTTACATAGGCCCCTGCCCTCTATTTGAATTTATGGCATAATCAAATTCTAGACCATGAAAGCAACCTATTGTAATATAAGAAGGTTGCTGGTTCGAGTCCCATCGGAGCAGTGTCCCTGGATAAGATTCTTAGGGGGTCAAAGGAAATATAGTTTTCATTCTGACTGTTATGAGTCTTTTTGAAAGTGCTGCTTGTATATGGCCTAGACATTTACCCAATGCCACTCTTGTTTACCATCGAATGATTTTGTATTTGAGATGAGTCTTAAGTCATCAGCTGTTTAATTACAAGTATTATGGTGATCCATGACACAGCAGCTCCACCCACACATTAGCCTCACTACTTTACACGCCATGTTTAGACCCATAATTATGGACCTGAAATTTCTCTGATGAATGTTTTGTGCACTATACTACTACTTTCTTGAAACCAATGGATACCTGATGGTGATTTCCCAATAATGATTAAAAACACTCCTCTTTTAAACAATTCTTTGTAGTGACATCATGCTGGGGGGGTGTACATGTATGTCTATGGCTGTTCAGCAGTTACCATGATGACACAATGCACACATTAACAAATTTTAAGATTGTCTGAAAACTCAAGAAAAAATACAAAATGGATCTAAAGAACACATTTTCAGGAGCCTGTGATCAATCTGAGCGTTCAAAGTCTTTGAGGAGTTTGATTTTCATTAAAAAGGTGAGAGACTAACTGAAAAACTGTTGGCTAATGCTAACTAGCTTATGACTGTAGTGTTATTTGAGAGGGACTTGTTTAACAGCACAAATCAGCTCACCTGTTGTAGTTCAGATAAGTCAGTTCTTAATGGTCAGATTGTGTTAAAATTAAGCTCAGATTAAAGTCTAATAAAGCCTCAGACAGAGTAGAGCCTACAGTTAGCATAACAACCCCTGTGAATGTTGATGACATCAGCTGCAAAGTATCAATAGAACGCAATTTTCAACTGAAAATAAGAATCATTAACTTGATATTACCAAGTGATCTTGTGCCAGTTCTAATGAAGACTAAAATGATTCAGGAACGGTCCAATCTTGTGTAATCTTGTATTCACCTGTGCTGATGAGCATCTAGTTTCAGTACTACTTTCACCATTGATCAGTATCTGGAATAGATTTTTAAAGTGAGTGCTATCTTGCAATGTAAATGTTTTTAAATGGCTATGATTCCTCATTAGAAACAAAAGTGTTAGACATTCCTGGTTGGACACAAGCAGCTTGCATCCATACTGTAAACAAGGGCCAAGGTCACCATATTTTCCGGACTATACGTCACTCTGGAGTATAAGTCGGACCAGCGAAAAAATGCGTAATAATTAAGAAAAAAAAAGAAAAAAAAAACAACATATAAGTTGCACTGGACTATAAGTCGCATTTTTTGGGAAAATTTATTTTACAAAATCCGAGACAAAGAACAGACATTTTATCTTTAAAGGTAAGTTATAATAATAACAATAAAATAGAGAACAACAGGCTGAATAGAAGTACAGCACGCTAACGTAACACGTAGACAACGAACTGAATATGCGTCTGAGATGTTTACGTAATACTTAACAGTTAATCAGATAACTACTCTAACGTAACATATGCCAGCTTGTCCACAAACACGAGAGACACGAGAGTTCTTTTCACTGATGTTTACTATAGTCTTACTTCTTCATCACAGTTCACACCGTAGAACTAGCAAACACGTAAAATATAACATAAGCTCTGGCTCAAATTACATATGCACACAAAATTGCATATGAACACATGGAAAATATACATACCACTTTGGCCTGCAGTAAACAAACCGGTGAACGGAAAAACTTTATATTTTACTTTTCAATTGTTTCTTAAATAGTGCTCTGTCGGGAAGACTTAGCATTAGCGTATAAAACAGGATGAACCGGAAAACAGGAAATAGTTTTCATGACCTTAAACTAGACTTATGATAAACTAAACATTTACAATATTGTTCCAAATGAAAAATTATCACCTTTATAGTCTTATAAATGAAGGGGAAATAAATAAGGCGAAATTAAATATGAAATGTATAAAGGAAAACAAGAAGTACATTTTCTTACAGGTATTACAAATACACCAGCGCCGTTTAGTGGTCAAACAAACGAACTAACTGCAACCGTTACATAACACATACATGAAGCATAGACGGCGAACTGAATACCTGTCTGGTATGTTAACTTAAGATATTAACAGTTAAACAGATAACTAAAGCATAAAAAACAAGCTAACAAGCTTACTCTCCATCTCACTTCAAAGCACTAAATCCATGGAATTCTTCATCTTCGGTATCGCTTCTGAACAACCCCGCCTGCTCCGGAAGTAGATGAAGCGCTGCTCCAGAAGTAGATATTGCTTATATTGATAACTGTGAACGTTTATCACATAACTGTTACGACCCAGCTCGTGTGGGGACAGGGAAGTAACAAAAACCAAGATGGAATTAAAGCTGCAAGCAGCATTGAATGGCCCTCTCGGGCCGTGCTTTGCGCTCGGCCGACCCGGCACTCCCTATGGGTGGTGCTGACGCGCCACTTGTTTTTGTTTTATTGCGGCTTTGGGCTGTACTTGTCACTAAACAAAGTGAAAAGAATTGGAAGCTTTTGTTTTATTGCGGCTTTGGGCTGTACTTGTCACTAAACAAAGTGAAAAGACATTGGAAGCGCTGATGCACTAAAATGGAATAATATGGGTTTTTGAGGCATCGCCATGGCAACACCGTGCAAAATACAAAGTTGGCTCCTCTGACTTTTTTGACAGGGACAACCTGAAGAGTCACGGTGCAAAATGTCATGTTCTTCAAAGAAGCTAATAAGTTGTTATAAGACTTCGAATTGTACGAAATTTTGGAAAATTTCCCATTAGGATAACATGGGCTCTTTCACACATCGCCATGGCAACCCAGTGAAAGATATGACATGGGTCCGATTTACTTTTTTGATGGGGATGACATAAAGAGTCAAAGTGGAAATCAATGGGAGGTGGAAATCAAAGTTCTTCGCCCATTCACTCAATGTTGACGATGACATGTTAGCAAGAAGAAATATGCATATCCCATGCCTACAGCATGGGTTGCTAGGATACTGAGGTCTGGGCAGGGGGCGACTCCAGACAAAGTTGCGCGTTTCGTCAAAACAGCCTGCAACGATGAGTGCATGGGCAACAATGAGTGCATCGTTGCGAAAGCAATAGGCCCTACGCCCTGTAGGGGCTCGGGCCTAAAAATGGTAAAGTAAGAAGTAATTTAATGAACATGGTTGTAAAAGGGTAAACTAAACAAAAAGGATCTAACGTATTTAAACAGAAGGTACTTGCAAGGTTTTAAACAAAAAGAGTAACAAAGGTAAGGTTTAAAAAAACAAACAAATTACTACAATAACATAACAAAATCTAGACAAACACAGAGTCAGTACTGACAGTCGAGTGTCTCAACAAACAAAGTCACTTCCACATGAAGATAAAGATAATAGACACATATGAACAAAGAAAAAAACTTAAGGCCTAGGGCCGTAACAATAACTTTGCCATAGTTTTTGCTAGTGAAAGGTGAAAATCTTGTAAGAGGGCTCTGAGTGTGATAACTTTGACTTTTCATGTTCAACACAAGCCCCAAAACTAATAAAACAGTATTAAATAATTTTGGCTAAAGCTATGCAGTAGGTTTCCAAAGTGAAAAGAGTGCCATTGCCCCATTTGGCAAACTGAGCATGCCCAGATACTTTGGCACAAGCCCTGAAGTTGCTATAGTAACCATACTTATGACAAATTACATTTTTAAGAATCGTTGGATCAAATTTAGTCTTGGAATATAAACTGATAAACACTTGCCCAAAGACCGTAAAAATTATGCGTTTAATCTTGAAATGTTAGAAAATGGAGCAGAGCTGAGTCTGACTGCAGAGTTAAAATGGCTAACTTTGATATGATTATTTTCTGTTTCTTAGAATAAAGACTAACTTTGACATAAATACATTTAAGGTGAGCCATACATGCATACAGCAGACAGAACACAGAATAAACACATTCAAAAGAATAAAACAAGTTCAATTAAAAAGGTGTCAGATCAGGCAATGAAAGGAGCAAAGACAGGGGAGATAAAAAGGTGGGAATCTACAACTGCGAGATAATGGGGAATCAGACAGCCCTCTGTGCTTGTATCTGTGATAATGGTCAGAGTCAAACAGCCTTCTGTACGCCCCCTCACTGTGGCAGCTCTCATATAAGCACAGTGTCACTGAGCTCTGCTTATTCAGCCTAACCTTGCTCTCTTTTAAATGTCAGAGAAGTCTAAACATTAAACTCTAGTGGCAGGTTTAAGGTCTGGGAAACACCAGAAGTAATGAGACAGGAGTAGACCTATGGGTACATTTAGATTGTACAAAATAGCTAGTATAAAGAATATTCAGCATTCTTCTGTTTTTGTAGTGCCATAGCGCTGGTATTTCATGTTTTATAGCTTCATGAATTAAGTTTTGCGATTTGTAAGGAAAATGGGTAGAATTAGAGTGAAGGAGTGTAGTGAGGTTTGCTTAAACGATCAGCTGAAGGTACAGTCAAATCACAACATAATGTTGTAATGAAGAGAAAACATTACAACTCTACAGGTCTGTTAAGCATAATATGTGCCTTTTAAATGATGCGTTACTTAACAATTATAGGTAATTAAAGCCACAATATGTAACTTTTTAGCCAAAAAAACAGACTAAAATAAGTGCATGTTTTTATCAATGAAAACTTGGAAAAACTTGGAGAAACATTTGTCCTTAATGTGAGTGGGCTTGCATCTCCACAAACCTGACTCTTATTTGGCCTCCTCCTGGTTTTTCCATGGTAATGTTGTTCTTTTGGCTATAGTATTCCACTATATAACATAAAAGGTATCTATGTCTATAGAGAATGTTCCAAAGTATGGCTTTAAATTTGAATTTCCATAGAGTCATGCAGGTGACTTTTAAGGCATTGCTATTGTTGCTGGGTTCAGTCATGGGGAGCCAGTTCCTTTGTTGATATAAATATTCTCTTTAAAGGCAAAGGTCACTCACAATGCTCACTGCTGCCTTTGAGCAAAACACTTCATCCACAGTGTCTATAAAGAGTGAGTCACACAACAAATTGGAAAAGAGCTCAGATTGTTTTGAAAAGCGCTGTTTAAGACTAATGCATTCCTATTATTACTAGTGTTTGAGTCACAGGAAGGAGATTCTTTTAAGCAGTGCTCATTATAAGCTAGCTCCAAAGCCTCTTGGACTGGTTCAGCTGCATTCTAGTCTCATCTATGCTAATGCTAAAGGATATAAGGCACAATGAATACAGCTCTGCAGGATTTCCTTATTTCTTTAAATGTAGGTGGACTGTGTTTTGGATGTTTGTTTGAGGCACTGTGTAAGAACATATGTCTCTTGTATCATTTAGACCTCTGACTTTTAAGTCTCCTTTAAGGTGAATGTGAATTCTATACTGCAAAACTGATTTCCCTTGTGCACCATAAAGAGGCAGGCAGACATCAACTCTGCATTTTTTAACTGGACGTCAGCTCTCTTGATTCTTCTATGATGTTGTTTTAGATCAATATTACATTTAAATAAAATAATGTGTTATTTATTAGAAGTCCTATATCACGCGAAATTGACTCTTATGAGCTTTAAACCATGTTATAATGTTGTTACCTGCTCAAAAACATACCTGGAGTTGTGTTTTGTTTCATTCACACATGTTTGAGTAACACTTTATTATTAGTCTGTCTATATCTCCAAAGCTCAAAATGCTCTGTTCCACCTTGTGATGTCATGGAGTGATAGTTTTCAAGTTAACTGTTTTTACTTTGTTCAGTAGAGATTGGTAATTCCAGGGCTGAAATCATCCAAATGATTCTAGTGAAGGTATATGCAGTTTAAAAACACAGTGGAGCATTCCTGTATTACCACATGACATCACAAGGTGATTTTTCTGTTTAAGAGAAGAGCTCGACCTAAATATGCAGGGTTTGTGTGTTAAACATGTGTGAATAAATATGAATGTTTGTGATGAGGAAACAGCATTCTAACCCTGGGCCCTTTTAAAGCAAAAAATAAACAAATAAAAATCAAGGGTTTATTTTTGTTAGGTTTTCATGAATACAAATGATATGTGAACAAAAATAAAAGAATACAAGTCATCCAAACTGGCAGTGCCACATTCACACAGGCTGAACATTAGTGTAAAATCTCCTCTCCTCTCTGTTCTGAATATTCCTTTATTATTTCCAGACCCTCCAGAGGTGAAGATTGTGGCCGGCTCGGGGCACTGGTTTGTGGGGATGGAGAACGCTGAGCTCCTCTGTGACGCCCAAGGACAACCACAAGTCTCCAACATCACCTGGAAATGGTAAATAACCACTGCATAATGTTTACACAGGGATATGTTTACTTTGGGGTATTTTAGACGTGGGCTGTTTCCGAATGTCTCCCCCAGCCCCTGACCCCTCCTTCACTCCACAGGTTTGCACTCTTTATCACACTCTATATAGCCTCATTCACAGAGATTCACACTCAGCTCACTACACTCGGGTCACATGACTCTGGCGTCTGGGTGAAAAAAAGTCTGATAAACTTGATAAAACTTGATTTCTGTCATAAATAATGATCAGATTGGACTGAAGTCTTTATGGACTAATAAAAAACATACACGTCAAACTGGATCTCATATAAATGGACTGGATTATTTGATTTTTGTCTGAGATGTGGAAATGATCACTCTTTTAACAGCTTGAGCTAAGGTAAGTGGCTATCGCTAGCACCTTTACACCATAACGGTTTATTTAAGAGTGTTTTATTCATAATTAGGATCAACAGTGCCATAAACCAGCGCTTCTATGTGCTTCATTCAGGGTGAGCCTTCCTTTGTGAAATAAAAGCTTTGGCGTTTGGTGTCGAGTTTCTCAAAAGGAGTGGAGGTATTTTCACACGAGCAGCAGATGAGCTGAGGAGCAGGAGACGAGAGATAAGCTTTTAATCACAGCCCTGCCTCAGATAAGACTCTGTAATGCAGCTAAAATACAGGGTGATTCTAATTAGAGAGACAGTATCAGCCTCTACTGACAGGAGCAGGCCCATGGCAGAACAGAGAGAGTGTATTTGATTTGTGTTGATGTACACGAGCAGTCAGAAGTGTGAACACTTTTTCATTCTGTCCTTTCTTTATTTCCATGATGAGTCACACTGTATATCCTCAGAGAGAGCACGGGTCCAAACTTTTGACTGCTCATGTATTTAATTACTAATCATCCAGTATTATAATAATACTGGATGATGCATAATTTCCACATTTACCAAAACTGAACTGAACAGGGGTGTTCCTTTCACCTCTGCAGACTCATTACTGGTCTTATCTGGGTCAGTTTGCAGCATCTCTCCTCTGCTTAGATCCTATCTACCCTCAGTCTCTTCCAAAGCTAATGACAGTGAAGCTGGGTGGAGTTTTGAGAGCTAGCCTTTTTTGGGGGTAAACTGCAGCTAAATATCCACGGCTCCTCTGTGTATCCTCTGGTGTTTCCATGTAACCCGACTCTCTCTGTGGAGTAGCACCAGAAACGGCCTCTCCTTTGTGTGGCCTGCAGGTTTTAAGTTTATTCATTTAAACTGTGGCATAGGGAGAACAGGGGGAACACGGTAGCAGTACAAGTGACATTTAAAATGGAAGATTTGGGTGCATTATGGCATTCATGGATACATATATTTTTTCAGTTATAGCCTTAGAAACTAGAACCTCATTTTTCGCAGGTATCGATACTAAAAAAGTCCCATTGACAGGACAGAAATGAACCTTTCCTGAATATCTTTAGAATGATCTTGAGCTGTATCAGAACAAGTATAAGACATATAGACTAGTGTACGCCCATGGACCACTATGAAACCTACCTGGACACTGAGGGATTACACAGATATAAGGCCACATGGGAATAGAAAACAAAGTACTACCATTTAATGTGGAAAATCACATTCTGTTGTCTAAATATAAAGTTTTTTATTGTCATTATTGTATCAGAATCGGTATTGAGTATCGAGTCTATTCGTTAGTAGTGTTGCCATGATACTAAAATTTCAAACTCTGTTTCAATACTGTGTAGTCAGATTGACTCAGATACATTGGCAGGTCATTAACAATAGGAATTAGAAACAGTCTCATTGGTCAAATCAGTTTCTCCTGGATTATTTGGCCTTGTGTTTGGCCTGTGTTTTAGATGAATGAGGTGTCAGTCATCATGATGATGTCATTGGTCTTATAGAAACTTAGTAGGTTAAATATTAAGTTCATAATCAAATGTGTATTCCAGCCTTTTTACACTGAGTTAGTCATTCAGTACTGGGTAAAAAGTAAAATTGTACAAAACTACTGTCTTCTGTTTGTTCCAGTCCCAAACCTGGACAAAGTCTCATTAGAAAGGGCATCTGGCCTAAAACCTTTCAAAAATCAATAAACCTTACCACTGCATTACAAGGCTCATGATTTGCCATGGGGACTTTAAAAAAAATGTATAAATACTCACCAACGCCATTCTTCACTACTCCCTACAAGCCAATAGAATACCTGAGATTCCAGAGCTATTTGAGAACTAGTGCATCTTTTTCTCAACAGATCAAGACCTGTATTTCATTTCAAATCCAAATGTGTCTCAGCTCTCATTTCCTGGTTTGAATCTCATGTTTTGTGTGTTGTGTCACTTAAGTTCATAAATGTTTTTGTGTGTGGTACAGGAAGGGAGGGGCTCTGCCTGAGGAGTCGGAGGTGACTGGGACCAGACTTGTTTTTAAACGTGCTCTGCGTTTGAATGACAGCGGCATTTACCAGTGCGTGGCTCTGAATGCAGTAGGACCAGGGAGCACCGAGTACGAGTTTACTGTGGCAGGTCAGAGAAACGCTGCCCTCTGGTGTAAAGATAACAGAACTTCATGCAACATTTATTTGTCTTTTGTGCGCAATTCAGGCTCAGGTCTACAGGGGTGCAAAAGGCTGCACTGCAACCTCAGTTCAAACTGTTTGCGCCCTCATTTGAGACACCTAAAATAATGCCTCATAATGTCTGTGTAGTCCCTCAGTC
>JACM01002221.1:0-27462 GCA_000787095.1 Periophthalmodon schlosseri | reverse complement strand
AGTGTCTGCCAAAAATTGAATACAGCAGTATATATAGTAGATTTTCTCTGAGCACATTACTTCAAATAAATTAACTATCTTTAAGCTATAGTGCAATGGGCGATGAGTGCTGTTATTTGCCCGTGTTTACCACTTCAAACTCAAAAATCTAATTCTTGCCTCCTACCGAAAAAAAGGTGCTGTGTTGAGAGGGAAGATGAAACGTCCCTCTGCTTTCTCTGCACCAAGGACAGACTGCTTATGCACCTCAGTGGGACAGAGGAGGAGACCAAGGGCCCAAGGGAGAATAAGTTGAGGAGGACTTTGTAAGAGATGAGACAGTGGGGAGGTTAGTGTAGGTGGAGAGGTAAGGAGGCAGAGCTCTAATGATCCCTGTGGGGAAAATAGGCCACTGTTGCAACAAACACAGCAGAGGATACGGCACAGACAGACGAGGAACAGAACAGAGAACGTGGGTGAAGATGTTACTGCTTTATTACATCAGTGACCAGATGTAAATATTAGCCAGCCTCTCTGATTGCAATTTAGATTACAGGGACTCCATAAAGCATTGTCAGAGAGACGTCAAATAATTATTTGTCCTTTTGGTCTTTGAATTTGACCCATTCATTCTGTGGTCTTCCGATACCAATCAGAATCTGCCAACATAATGCATGGCCCAGGCGGAGAAAGTGGACAATTATACAACTCGGCATAGATAAAGACTATATTGTGAAAAAAAAAGTTCTCCATGAACACAGAGTTTATTTGACAAATACAGAAACAGATAGAAACACAAAAGACACATTATTACACATTAGACTGCACTCAGCGGGGCCTGTTCAAATATGTGATGTCTTCTATAGCGGACTTTCCTGTCTGTTATGGACCAATTTACAGAGTAAAAGAACAGAGAGGTATTGTGACACTTGTTTGAGTTTGATACGATCACATATCTCATCCTTTCTGTGGCTGCACTTGTTGGACAGGGCTGGGTATTGCCAAGAATGTCTTGATACAATACATATCCCAATACTGTATATCCCTATGATTTTGGAAGTTTACTAAATGTAGGATTTTATTGTGCTGAATAACAAAGTGCCTTGGAATTTCATATCTACAATGCGCAATTACTACAGAACGTTTTATGAATAACTCATTTTTTTCATCTCTGCAGGTTATGCCATGTAGACAGTCACTAGGCAGCACACATAGTGTATAATTCTGCAGATTATAAGGAATTAATATTATAAAAAGTATAGCAATACTTCATCCCTGTATCGATACGCATATTGCCAAGAAGTCCATCACAATATATTGCTGTATCAATACTTTGAATGCAGACCTAATGGACTTTTACCTGCAGTTTAAACAGACTAGCACAGCATCCAAGTGTCAGGCCACTCTTTTCACAACATAAATGCTTGGCTAAGGTTGGATTTAATGGCAGCAATTAATCATGCTCTTGCAAGCATTGTCTGTACAGTCCTAATATATGTGATGAGTCCGTTCAAAGCTCCACTTTGAGAGCCATCATTGGGCCACTTGAATACGCTGTGTGTGACACGAACTGCTATTACCAGGAACACACACACGGTAATTCATTTCATCCTGTCCCATTTTCACAGCCTGAAATACTTGCTGTAGAGGCAAATGTGAAAACAAATTCAACATTTGCTCCTGCAGCTGTTAAAGGAACTCAGTGTGCAACGGTAAACACTTCATTAATATGTCTGCTCTGGCACCATTTTAAGGGAGCACTTCTGTAAATAGAAAATAATACAGCAATTTAGAAGAAAGTGTGTTTTATGGCCATTGAAAAACAGCAAGTGGGTCCTCAAGTTGTAAAGGCCCATTTCAGCCTATAGTCTAAGTATTACTGCACACCATCAGAATAAAGCATTTTTTTCCAAGTTCAACTGCAATTTACTCAAATAAATTCAGGATTAATGGCTTAAAGCGGCACTATGTATGTTTTTGGTGGAGCAAAGTATTTTTAGCTTTCAAATGTATGTAATTGAATAAATGCAAGATAAGTTTAAAACCATAGTGGGGCATTTCAGGCAAAACGGCATTCATGAGGCTGAAATTCCATCAGAGTTCTGTGTGCACTGGTTTACCTGTTGTCGTACTGAGAGTAGTGGTGTGCTGAGAGGATGAAGTATTCCTCAGGGGTGGGGTAGGAGGGGGCACAGACTGTCCCTGATGAGGAGCTAGTGATCTGTGAAAGAGGAGCTAAAGGGAGGGGCACGCTTCACGCACTGATTGTCTGACTTTGTCTGAAGCTGGGCACTTTCCACAACCTGAAACTTTACACTAGATGGGGTGAAGGTGCATATCATTATACGTACAATACATAAAGTTGATATAACTTAGAGTGACCGCTTTTGTAAACTGTGTAGAGGCACTTTCTATCTACCATTTTCCAACCAGGACCTTTCAGTCTGTTCGAAGGTCTCGTTACATCAGGTTGTAACTAAGCCTGGTAACTACAAAATTTTAAGAAGCATGTCCCTGCTGTACAACAAAAACAGGATATTAGTCTACACTATGTTAAAAGGTGTCTTTCTGCCAATAGTTACATTAGCCCACTTGTTTCGTAACACAAATTGAGACCTTGAGTGAATACATTTTTCATTCAATGGATACACGTGTATGCCATCAAACTATCCATAAACAAAAAAAATAATATTTCTAAGTCTGTCTCATACAAACCTTATACAAACCTTTGTCCTGTCTGATTTCACTCCTGCAGCACATTCCTGAATCTAAGCCCCTAAATCCCATTTTAAAGCCAACAAATAAACAATTTGCAAATCAGCAGAGTCAATGAAAACCCTTAATTCTTTTGCACCTTTCATTTAACACACCTCATTTTGCTCTGGCACACCTCCTTAAACCTACTGCCTCTAAAAGTATTGCATACAAATGAGCATGTGCGGGGAGGACCCTGGTGATTATTGTGAGTCATTTCATATTGGTTCTGTTGCCTCCTTGAATGAAAAAAGACTGTTTGTTGAGAGTGGGTAATTTACTAGCTCCTGTAATGGGGGAGTGGGGAATTGTATGTTTGCAAGGCTTATGCAAAGTAGAGAAGAAAGAACATGGCTTGTCGGAAGAAGTGGGGTCTCGTGGTAGAAGTCCTCTTATCTCCACCAATGCTTTTATCACTAGTTCTGGTCGCGGCGTTGATGAGATGCTCCATGGGCGGTGACAGGAGAAGATGCTTGTTAGAGGAAGGGAGGTGTTGATGAGATAATTACGCAGCTGTCAGCCGGCACAGTCTGTTTCCAGTGATGGCACATATGCATCAAGTGTTTAAAAAGTCCATGTGCACAATGACGCTACAGTGAGCATTTGTGATGGCTGTCTGCAGACTTTGTGAATGCCCGTACAATGGTGTCTTGCGTGGTCTGACACTTTGTACAGTAATGGATGTTTTGTCAAGTTGTAACAAAGCAAAGAGAATTGGGAAAGCGGAAAAAAATTGTGTGGACAAAACCAGACACTGAACATGCTGACGATAAATACAATGCAGGGATTTGCTGGAATTGTTTCAATATGGTTGTCATAGTAGTCATGCTGTTACGTTATGGGTCACTTATAGTTCTGTAATGCACACAGGGTTAATCTGTATTATGATATGCGTTATCTGCAATGGCTCAAGGAGGTCATATTAGCTTTCCTTCATAATGTGTTATCTTTTTGTAAGTGTTCCACCATCAGTGCAAGATCTGTGCCAAAATGAATGCAACCGTTCCCTTGTCAGTCTTGTCCCCAACGCTACAGTGCACATTTTTGATTGCTGTCTGAGTATTTGAATGCAGGCATAGGGCTTGTGTGACACTTTCTGGAGAATAATGGCCCTATTCCTTGTTGAAATGTATGTCTGTGTCTTTTGGGGTGGAAACGCCCTACCCACTGAACCATTTTTTCCCTCAACTCATTTTTAAAATTTTCAAATATTGTTTCCGTGAGTGCAGAGATGGAAGGCCATAATAATATTAATAGTGAATTTGTTTCTTTCTTGTTTCTTGTGTGTTTGAACTATTCTTGCAATTGCTTATAGCAAGCATTTGATTGGCCAATGCCTCTTAAAAAATTATGATGGAAATACTTACATACTAACTAACCAGAATAAAGTCCAGATAAAACATATTAACACGGCTATTCTGATATATATATTGTATAAACATAATAGGGAGTATTCCGTGTCAACTAAATGCTGTTAAATGCACATTTGCAAATGGCCCATAATTGTTCAAATAGTCTTGACACACTCGCCTCTCTCTGTTTGTGCATGCCTTTTGATACATATTGGAGACGTGAGTAGTACCACGCCGCAGGCACCCCTTGCCGTTGAACTTCTGGTCAAATTGAGTGGATGGGGTGTAATGGTGGAGTAACACTGAACAGCATCATGGGAAATATGAGGTGTGCCACAAAACAAGCTATTGGTGTGAGAGCAGCTTTTTCATTTCTAGGGCATATGGTGAAGGTAGAGTGCACAGGGCCAGGCTAGATTTGTGGAGTTTTGTGACTGGTTGTGGTGGTCTCTTATAAAGTGAATGATGTGAAATGGAAAAAAGCACAATCCTAACAAATGTCCCGAGTCCTGACAAAGCCCTGCACTGTTGAGTGAGAGGTGAATAAAGTTTCACTCAGAGACTTTACATTACTGGCATCACTGTTAGAAAAAGGCATTAGACAAAAATGTTGGGCAAGAAATTACATCCACAATTCTGTTAGTGTTATGTAAGAACATAGTGTAATGGTATTTGATGAAGTATGAGAGAATATGTACTATAGAGCATCTTTTCTTTTTGAGAACAATGTAATCTGTACACTGTCCTTGTTTTAAATAAATAAATAAAAAATAAAAATTGAACACCGAACAAGAAAATTTGGATTGCATCATTAATTAGTGCAATTGTGTTTTGTTTTTTTTTGCAGTAGCAATATTTTCTAGTGCCCTTGAATGCCTCAGGAGATTTACAGGAACAGGTCTCTGTAATACGTGGAGTCGAGTTATCATCTTTTTCTTCAGTGAGATTCTCACCACAGCCAAGAGTTCCCAAACTTGAAGCATATTCATAATAAATATGCACCTGATAATCAATCTTTAGGACCACAGAAACTAATGGAATTATCTGTGTACAAGGGATTCACTCTGTTTAGATCATGGGATCCCTAACCCACAGAAAGTCCAAAGTCCAGGATAGGATCAGACACTGCTGTATGAATGTGTGTGAATGCTGTAACAAACTGTCAAGTGAGTATTTTCATTTAATTTATCTTTATTTATGGGAGTCCAATACACCCAGTACCAGACACTTTTTTCATGAGCACCCTGTTAAAATACAGAACAATACAAACAAAACAAATAACTACATAGGTCCATTTAAAACAATAAAAACAGGTGCAGGTGTGATTATAAATGTTTATCACCAAATTATTAAAGTGCATTAGTAGCACCAGTGGCACCATATGTCCAGTTTTACATGTCCTTGAAATCTGTTTCATTTTGGGTAGCAAAAAATAACCAAAAGCTTTTTTCCCCATTTCAGTTCTAGTGCGGCCAGTTTTTAGATGTAGACTATCATGAGATCTTCTATTAAAAGTTCCCATATCAAAGTTCAACAAGCAAGTGAGATATTCAAGTAGTAGTAGTAGTAGTAGTAGTAGTAGTAGTAGTAGTAGTAGTAGTAGTAGTAGTGGTAGTAGTAGTAGTAGTAGTAGTAAATACATTTTATACAGTGTCGTACTCTTGTGACAGATAGCGATGGCCAACCTACTTTTTCATAGTACAGTGATGGGTTATAAATTCATCACCTGATTTTAATGAAATCTACAATTCCCTCAAAAATCTTAAATTATCATTGAATGCAAATAATATGCAGTATATGATTAAAAAAAAAAAAAAGTGATGTGCAAGCCACAAATCTAATACACTAAATGGTATATTGATTGAAAGAGTCACCACCGATAAATATCT
The DNA here is from genome assembly GCA_000787095.1 of Periophthalmodon schlosseri. Lineage (NCBI taxonomy): Eukaryota > Metazoa > Chordata > Actinopteri > Gobiiformes > Gobiidae > Periophthalmodon > Periophthalmodon schlosseri. The sequence goes on along the minus strand of JACM01002221.1, from coordinate 21,488 downwards.
TGGCTTTTGGCTTGATGAAAACTTATCCTTCAGAAGACATATCTCAGAATTATGTAACAGTTTAAAATCAAAATTACCATTTTATTATAGACAAAAACTTGTATCCCATCGAATTACAGAAAAGAAATAGTTCAAGCAACCTTTCTTTCTGTACTAGATTATGGAGATATAATATACATGCAGACTTCAGCCTCTACTTTGAAACCTTTAGATTCACTCTTTCACTCAGCTCTTTGTTTCATAACAGGTGATGAATTTACACATCACTGTACAGTCTACGAAAAGTAGGTTGGCCATTGCTATCTACCAGAAGAGAACAACAATGTATAAAATATATTTATAAGGGACTACTAGACTGCCTGAATATCTCACTTGTTTGAATTTTGATACGGGAACTTTTAATACAAGATCTCATGAGTGTCTACGTATGTCTAAAAACTGGCCACACTAGAAATGAAATTGGATTATTTTGCTTCCCAAAATTGGAATACATTTCCAGGACATGCAAAACTGGATACATTGTTGCCACGAATGCACTTTAATAATCTGGTGATAAACATTTATAATCACACCTGCACCTCTTTTAATGTTTTAAATTGGCCTATGTACCGTATTTTCCGGAGTAGTTGCACCGGAGTATAAGTTGCACCAGCCAAAAAATGTGTGATAATGAAGAAAAAAACATATACTCTGATGCGATTTATATGTGAAATATAAGTCACACCCCCGGCCAAACTATGAAAAAAAAGTGTGACTTATAGTCCGGAAAATATGGTAGTTTTGTTTGTTTTTGTTTGTACTGTTCTGTATTTTAACAGGGCGCTCATGAAAAAGAGAGTCTAGTACTCTCATTGAGCTCTCTCTGTATAAATAAAGAAGAATGAATATTGATTTCCTTTTCACTTATTTTATTTGATAGCCAGGTTTCAGAAAATATATATCTGGATATGTCTGATTTGCCCAGACTTTAATGTAATCTAATTTAGATGTGATACTGCTACTATGTGGGATTCCCAGTCCCTTCCTTGCCCTGAAGTTTTGCATATGAAATAGATCTAACTAGGTTTATTTGAGATTGACTGGGATTGATTTGACCTCTGGGAATCAAGTTTGTTAGTAATATTGATGTCAACCAAGTCACACAACCTCCCATAATTTCATTCATGTCTACGAGATATTCTGCGAGAAATCTGCACAATCATTTGTTTTATTGTGGACCCTAAGCTGGTGGGCACTGATTTTGTCGCATGAGACGCTCTTTATCCTATGCATAAGGAGTCACTCAGTAGGCCTATTAGGTGGAGACTCCAGCGTAAATTTGATATTGTCACTCAACAGTTTTTTTCCTGGCCCTATTATAAATGAGTGCTATCGTGAGCAAATCGATTATTCCTCTTCCAGAATCCACAAAAAATATCTACAAAAGGAATTTCTAGAGCACTGCAATAACCCTTCAGCCAGACTTGAAGTTGGCGGATGTGACTAAACTTCATGACACTGAAGCTGGGAGATGGAATTGGACCAGACATTACACATTGTTTTCATGACTTTAGCGCCATGTCTATAAATGATTTGAAGTTTAATGTCATTGGAGCTGATGTGCCCTATCACAGTGGATATGTCCACACGATTGGACGGTGTGGTGTGAGCAGGGTGTTTATGTGTGATACTTGAGCTCCAGGGTGGCACTCGCTTTCAGCCCGTGGGATGGCTTGCCATAAAGAACCGATAAGGAGCAGGGGGCAGGTCTTATTCAGTGAAGACGCCATTCCCTTACCAACCGAGGTAGAGCTGATTGATGATTAATCACATGTCGTGGCGGGGACTTTTTGCCCTCTTTTCCATGTTTTGTAGTATTGTTATGGACATTGGACACAGATTTTGTTGTCGTAATGCAGTGAGTGCTGCTGTGATGTCCCATGAGGATCTAAAGAAGGGATGGTAACTCCTCGTGACTTAGACATGGGAACTCGTTCCAGTCCAGAACTCTATTTGACAGCTCCAATGGCTGCCTCTGATTAGGACTTGCATGATGATGTCAGAGCTTTCCCTTTTGTTTAATATTTGTAACGAGGGACCAGTTGTGTAAGGGAGTAGAGAAAGTTGGACCCTTTGGTTTAGCTGCACCATGACAACCCCATTACACTGGGAACAGCTACGGTCACTTCTAGTTCATTCATCATTGATGTCACCGCCGAATTAAAGAGCTGCTCACGAGACTGGCTCCAAGTTTGAGTCAGTAAGGAGATGCGATTCTCTAGTTCTGTCATCCTTGCTTCCAAGAGTAGACAGCTTTCACAGTGCATCAAGCCAGTGAGCGATGCCATACTTCGCGCTAGGCCCAAAGAAAAGCGTTCCACCATCATGTCTACATAACTCTAGAGCAATGGTTTAGACGTCCACCTACAGCACAGGGACAGCCGTGAGCAGAGGGGGCACTTGGCACCGAGCTTGTCCCGCAAGTGTGCAACGGAGCCGGTTTGCACAATGGCAAAGTGGGGCGTCACTAACAACGATCATTTATCTCTGCTCTCTGTGTTATGATGATCTGCCACACCGTGTCCTCATCGGCTGGCTTCAGCTTTCCCACAGAGTCCAAGTACCTCCTCTTCAGAGCTATGAGCGTGTGCACTACCTTTGAATTGAGTGTGATGGCTTCTGTCAGTGCTAGTGTGGTTTGAAGAGGAAGGTGCTAGAGCTGTCGGTGACCTGATCAGGGAGTCATGAGAGAGGTTCTCCACCTGTTTGAATGGCACTGCACACAGTTTGGTCCCCACCACTAAAGAGGCTACACTGGTGAACAAAGCCCTTCTCGTCCATACTCTCTGAGCTGCAGGTTTCACAACGGTCAGGACTATGCGACAGTTACTCCTGAGAAAAGAGAGGTATATTTTCCACTTCCTCAGCCAGTAAAAGACAATCTGTTAACCAATCTGGAGTTGCAAATATCATTAATATGTCACAGTGAAATCCTTTAAGTACATGATGAAAGAACATGGGCATGTAGATGAGTTTCATACAGTGGTGCTGGCTGGATGACTGGGCCAGAGTATCTCTGTACCAGCCTCTCCAGGAAAGGACCAGTGTTGAACTGGCAACAGGTGATGCAAATGAGGTGGACAAATTATTACCAGAAATGTTGAAAACTAAATGTTGCTCCGGTATGAATACAGCACATGATGGTGATCATAAGACAGGCAATCGAGGTAGCAGGTGCTCATAATTTTATGCCTGCTTTTGTCCATACTGAGTTATCTGTGTGTGTGCCGTCATATTCAAACTACAGCCTTAATTGAAAACACTCTGTGTACTGTGAGTCATCATTTAGACCACATGGGCAAATTAGATAAATGACTCCCGCCGCTTTCAAAGACACTGGGATTTCTCTTTTGAGTGGAAATTAAATTAATACCACAGGGATGAGCTGGCAAATCTTCATTGCTAATACACATGGTGTGATGCATGTTCTCACATTTTAGACAAGGGATATATTTGTCTACTTTTTTAATAATAACAGTGTAGCAGAGCACTATTCCCTGGTGTGGGGGAGAATTATTAAATCCACTTGCCACCTGAATGCAGCTTTCATTATGTCACTTTGGTGGTGGGCCGGTGAGGGCCAGACAGAGGAGCACAGCAGAGGCATCCATTTGTGACCTGGGTTATAGCGAGGGGCCACTGGGTCGTGGTGAGATGGAGGGATATTGAAAAGAGGTTGATGGGTGAAGGGATTATGGCAGTGTCCTCATGTGGTTCTGGATAATAATTTGAAAAGAGTGTACTTTTGGCTTTTTAATGTTGGTTTGATACCAGATTTTGTCTCCTCTTAAGATACAAGATGATATTTTTCCTTTTTTTTTATTTGCCTGTCTTCTCTTTTGGGGGTTGCTTTTTGGAGTGTTTAATTTTATTCCAGGGTATTTTGTTTTCAATTCATAAATTTTTTGCTGTAAACTTTGATAGTATGGATTTCTACTATGTATGGTAATTGAAATGATCTCAGATTCAGTGTAAATTGGGATGAAACATCAAATAACGGCCACTATCATGGAAATCCACCATGTTTGATGTACCAGTGCATAGACAAGCATTAGCAAAATCAATGTAAAAAAAGTAAACAAACGATGGATGGAACACCATGATAAGCTGTCGATTCACTACGGGTAAATACATTCATCCCACTAGTATCAGAATACATTTAGAATGAATGCAATGTTTAGTGTTTAGTATTTAGCATTTTAAAATGACCATAGGCTAACAGAAAATTCTATGATGTGTGACAACACAATTCCAACTCTTTAGGAATTATCAATCCATGGTGGTAGATAATTTACTTGAACTCATTCCCTAGCAGTGTTGTTTTATTGCTTTTATAGTGTCTGCAGAGCCCATGGCTGAGTGTCTGTCTGCTCCTGGCTCCTCTCCCCAGAACAGTGTGGTGCTGGCTGGGCAGGAGGGACACACAGAGATGGATGGAGTGGGGGGCGGTGGTGGCATTGCCATCTGTCTCAGTGTCCTGACCCACTGGCCTCCTGTGCCCCTCCCCTGGCCCAAATCAGGAGCAGACACACGCTAGGCTAATTACGGCCCGCCACTGTTTGTGTGAGAGGCAGCACAGGAATGACCACCTCACCCTGGGCCAGTTGGTGACAGTTTAGTGGAAAAGTACTCCCATCTTATCAGTGGTAATGATGCAGAAGACTGGAGAGCAAAGAGAAACTCAAGAGTAAAGCACTGTTGCCACAAATATTGTGGTTTATTTTGAAGGAAAAAATTGAAATGTACCTAGAGAGAGTGAGTTTAACAGAACTTTGGAAGACGTGGTACTGATGAAGGTTATGGGATGAGGGATGAGGTTACAGGTGGCTCTGCTGCGGAGGTGCCTTAACACTTTATAATTTAGATTCATTGCTCTTGAGTGAACAGTGTGTATGCTTATATTATATGTTGTGGAATCATAGACCCTTTTGCTATTATGCTGTAAGGATTGTGTTAATAATAATTATAGTTTTTATTGGTTAAAAAAGTTCAGTCACAATTGGGGCTCTAAGAATGTTTTGATGAAATCAGTTAGATCTAAAGAAACTTTTCTGTGCTGGCTCTATGCACCTCTCTAAGCTCATTATTTTCCATTTTGCTGACTGGAGTTTTCGGAGGCCACCAATGAGCTGAATTACCTGGTTTAATAAAGAGTAGTGCTACATCAGTGTTTTTGGGCAGCATTTGTGTTGACCAAACGGCCCACACAGGTGTCTGCTGGACTTCTAGTCGTTAGCCTTATTTGAAGGCCTCTAGGTTTAAGTCAAGTCCCAAGGCTCTGTAATTATCATGGTTTATTAAGAGTAACCAGCTGAGATTTACAAGCAGCAAATGCAGTTTGTTCAATCATTAGCTGATGGAGTTAGTACGGCGTATTTTGATATATGCAGCACTTAGTGCATAAACAGAAAGCAGTCTCTCTATAGAGATATTTTAAAACTTGAAATGCAATGTGTAAACCATTGTAATATCTGAAGTGCATCTTTCAATTATAACCATTTAAGATGTACACTTATAGATTGTTAATAGTCACTTCATGCATTTACTGTACTGTATTTATACTACCACATTCATGTACCACTGTACTTAGACAGTGAAGGCGTGGTGATGTATATGGCAACGTCCTAGTTAACTGCACTTAAACAAAATGCAATTTAGTCAATTTTGTCAATGTGCTGACTGAGGTGTGCTGTAGTAGCCAAACACCCATCTACTGGACAACGCGCATGCTTTAGTCTAAAACAAGACACATCTTCACAGCATTAAAGGCAAAAAAAGATTCCCTCCTGTTTGTTTATAATTGCATTGTGGATTGGGGTCACTTTTCTGTCACTCTCATGAAGGCAACTGTAGTGAGTAACAGTGGGTGGTTCCGGAGTGAGGGTGAGTGGGTGTCCCGGGTCAATGAGATGTCCCAGAATCTGACATGTTGTTCTGAGTTGTCATAGCGACCGTGTCCCCTCATTAGTCACACCTGTCATGCCGGTGGAGTGTACGTATGTGTGTATAGGGGACACTGTAAGGTTGGGGGGGTAGAAGGTTTAGATAACATTATATGACATGTGTGTTTCTCCACAGTGAATCTGCTGGACACGACCACATTCACCGGAGACTGGGGCTGGGTGTCATATCCTGCGCATGGGGTAAGAAACACGCACACACTCACACACTGTATTCAGACCCTACACAGAAAAAGTTTGGCAAAGTTGTGAAAAAGCTGTCACAACATTAGTGTTGAAATCATTTGAATGAAAAATAGAGTTCAAATTGATGGGAGCAGCATTTTGCATCAAAGGTTAAGGACCAAAGGACCAAAACTTCTGTTAGAAAAATGTGTTGGCCTAATATTAACCTTTTGCACACCTTTCCACACTCAAATTGAAGACTACAAATGTACACATGTGGATTCTTTATATTCTGATTTCTTTTTACTATTAATTTCCAAATACATAAAAAATAAGAAAAAAGATGTACTACATAACTAATGGTTGGCTGCATGAGAACAGTAGTAGTAGCCACATAATTATTTAGTGGTTGGCTTCTGTTGTGGCTGCCTGGCTGACACACTGAGCAGTTTTTGAAGCTTTTTGGTTTTTGAGGTCAGTTTTTAACATTATATCATGGGATTTTAACCAACTAAGAAGTGCAGCATGCGCAGTTCAAAGGACACAAGTAAGAGACTGTTGGATTGTGTAAATAGCTGTGGATTGTGTGAAATAGCTGTTTGTTTTTCCTGTATCCATGGAGACCATGCAAGAGGGTAGCTAAGGAGCTAGCTATAGACCTCTGAGATGCTACAGGCTTTTTACACCAAATGTGGCAGCAAAAGACCTTCCAGAAGAAATACTTGAATGGACTATTTCATCACCGACCAAAACAACACAGCGGCGTGAGTGAGGCTTAGAAGAGGGTTTTCTGTTATATTCACCTGGCTCCCCCTGGACACTGGCTGTGATGCTGTAGGACACAGAGAAGGGACATTTTTGTCCGGAGGACTGTTCCTCTGCTCAAACTAACCAGACACAGGATCTGCTGACCTTTTCTGATCAGTCCTCCTGTTAAGATGCACTGAGACCTTTGACTGAGACACAAAGGCGACAGATAAGCACAGTATGTTTCTGCAGCTAAACTTGAATTTCCCTCGGGATCAATAAAGTATCTCTCTCTTTCTATCAGTATGTGTAAATTTGAATTTCTTTCACATGCCATAGTGTGTCTGAACTAAGTAATAGGCCTTCTGTAATAACTTAATTTGATCTTTTTAAGTGGGAACTCTAAATCTGTATGCAGCTCACCCCACCAGGCACCTGCCGCAAAGGGAAAACATGTTTGACAGGCCTTTATAAGAAGTGGGAAGTGTTGAATGAGTTGTAAAGGTGACACCACAGTCTAATTACATGTTCACCCATTCGGCTAGACGTCTATATGCAACGCTCAACTAATTCAGACATCAGCCTTGACACTTTTCCTTGAAATTTGGCCTGCAAGGTGTAAGCTCAATCTGTGCGCCTGGCCCCTAGAGGAGAGATGGAGGCGGGAGGGACAGTGAGATGAAAGCCCGAGGAAGAGGTGACAGCCAGGGCACGATGCTTGGCCACATTAGCATATTGTAATGCCACCGATAATGCCCGCGGTGATGAATTAGGACTCCCGCTGTGATCTTTATGGCAACGACACACCACTGTGTCCCCCGCTCCCCTGGCTGTCACCGAGGAGACTGTGAAACATTTTACCTCCAGCCCTCACTGCACCGGGATCTGTACAGCAGGAACACATGCACTCGAAAACTGCAGGAATAAGGAGTCAAAAGAAATGGATAAAAAGAAAACCTAGAGAGGAAAACAAAAATTAGAAGTAGGCATGTCACGCTAATTACTATATTGACTTATCATTCAATAAATGAAAGCTGGAACAATATATCTTGGGCCCCAATATTCATTGTGTGTAGAATTTCTTTGCAATTTTTATGTAATAAGGTAAGATTTGAACTGTAGAGGGTTGAATAAGTAACTTCTATGGCTTATTATTGCTATTTATTTGTTGCGGCTTATGCCTTTTATATTTAAAAACAGGCTTTGTCAGTGGCTTAAAATAGTTTCAGTATTATCATTTATCACAGTATTTCTCTGTAGTAATATGTCATGCTTCAAAATGTGTAATCATGACAGATCTAATTAGAAATAATATTATATAGGCTACATGCACTTCAAACGGTTATGGCAGGAGAGGCACAATAAAGGCATGAAGGACAGAATACCAGAATTCAGCAGCCATTTTATGAGCATAAATTACATAAATAAAACAAAATAATATCAAAAACTTGAATCCCAAAAATTGTTTAAGTGTTGCATAGTAAGACACGTTGTTACACACAATTATTTGGTCCAACAGAATGAAACTGAAAAGTTTTTTCTTCTTTTAAAACACAGTGTATTAACAAGTTAACAAGTAAGTCAATTTCTGATTCATATCTGCACGGATTTGCTCTAGGTGTAAAAAACAAACAGTAGACTATGTGAGAATCTGTAGTGTATGAACCTAACCAATGGAGCTTTCCAATCTTCGAGCTAAACTGCTAAAGAACTTTTATTGACAAAATAAATCATAAAATAGTAATCCCTTGAATTGTTATTGTTTTCACTGTTGACTCAACTTTGTCAGTCATGACACATTTAGTTGCCACAGTTTTGTCAGTTGATTCACAGGTTATTCATTAAATTGTCTTTGTTGCTAGAAAAACATTCCTCAATTCCTTATTGAGAGGTAATTTTGATGGCTACTTCTACTTGTAATTTTGGGTTTCTTCTACCTCTGTCCAAGTTGTTTTTGTAAGTTTAGTGTGATGACACTAAATGTATATTGTATTCTATTGTATAAATCCAGTATGGATGTCTTAACCATAATATGACAAGATCCCCTGAGCAGTATTTGAGTGTGTTGGTCTGTGAGCAATGACAGTGACATTTGAGCATTTGGTTTCCAGACTTATCTTACTCAGTGTGGTGCTACAGCTGCTGGAAGTGATACAGCCCTAGTTAAACTCAAAGTTTTATCTACTGTACTTTCATAGTTATAGTCAAAGACACTGAGGGAGTTATATATACAGGCCTGTGAGCACCTGTGGCCATGGATTATTGACACTTATAATATGGGTTGTATTCAGGCATACCCCATGACACTTTCCAAAATTGAGTTTGGTCTTTATATTGAAGATATATTACTCTATGGAATCCACAAAATTCTCTTTTAATTTGATGTATGACAATTACACAGGTATTGCCTTTTGGATCAATCAAAACAATATTTTATTAGTGTGTGTGAGACAGTTTTTCTATAGAGGGGATTTGTGCTTTCCTTCTTTATTTTTTTTTATAAAACACAAGATTGCATTTGCACGGACACATGTTTACATTCTGCACTACTTTACAATAAGTGAATATATTTATTTATGCATAATGCACTAGAGAAATGTATTGTATGTATGTATGTATGTATGTATGTATGTATGTATGTATGTGTATGTATGTATGTATGTATGTATGTATGTATGTATGTATGTATGTATGTATGTATGTATGTATGTATATGTATGTATGTATGTGTATGTATGTATGTATGTATGTGTATGTATGTATGTATGTATGTATGTATGTATGTATGTGTATGTATGTCTGTGGGAGAAACAACACTGGGCCCTGGTGGGCTTCTTGATAAATGGATGTTTTGACAGTTCCTAACTCTCCTGCTCCAGGCTTATCACACACACACATACACCCGTGCCACATACAGTAGCCTATAAGGTCATTGTCTACTAGTTTGCACTGTTAGAAAGATTTATTTTAACTGTTGATAGGTTAATTACACCCTATCTGTGTTCAACTGTGCCCAACCAAAAATGTAAAAAAAACCAAACAAAAATAAAGTAAAAACTAAGAAAAAAAGAATCTCCTTTGAATCTCCATATAACTCCTCAGGAGTTAAGGTGTACTTTCCTAGTGGATAATATGCTTTTGTGAGAATGACACATGGTGTTACATAAGAAAGGCTCAGGTTTGATTGGTGAGTGTTATTTTTACATTGAGGTATTAGTCAGGCACTGACCCTTGTGTCGCTGTGGGCCACAGACCTGACTGAGTTGAAGCAGAGACAGAGCAGATAGATGGAGAGGTTGCCCAAAGGGAATACAAGAGGAACGAGGGCCCGTCCTGCCTCAGGAAGATGGATTCAGAGTCTGCCTGCACTTTTCTGAATGGGTTCTCATAATGACAGAGCGACATGGGACTCTCAGCAGTAATACAACATTGTGATGATGATAATAAAAGGCCATTGTTTCTATGATATTATATATATATATACATAATATGATTATTTGAAAATCAATGAATTTGCAGTAAGATGTTAAACAACCCAAGTAAACAGATTTTTACTGTCAGCTAATTGATTAAAATAGAAATAGTCACAGAGGTCAGAGGACTGTCTGAAAAATGATTGACAAAACCTTTACTAAAATGCAGTAAGAGCTCAAGTTATATCTTTAAAAACAGCAGGGTAGACAGTGGAGCAAAGTGGAGTTTTTCTACACCACTTCCACTCAGATTAATATGTTTCCAGCCAAATAGATGTGGATTGTCAGCTTGCACTTACCGTTCAATCGATGCTGGGTGTCAGTGTGTGCCAGCCAGAGAGTTAGGTCTTTATTAGCACCCTGACCTCTCCAGCTATTTGAGTCTCGTTTGGATGACATCATGACAGATCACGTCTTCGGCTCAAGGGGCTTCTTTCCATCCAATTTATTCAGGCAATGGTTAGGACGCCCGTGGGCTGTCCCAGAAGCATCTGTACACTTCTCCCTGGCTTGCTCTCCCTCTTTCTCTCGCACACACACTCAGAGCTTGTCAGACAGGGCAGGAAGACTTCATTATCCTCCAGTCCGATCTATGTTGGCCATGACAGGTTCATCCAGCGGCCACCACACAATCGATATGGCTGACAGGACGTGCGTGGCGCTGGAGGTGAGTTTGCGTGCCACGATTAACACAGACCCGATGTGGATGAGTGGAGGTGTCAAGGGTGTGTAGCGGCCAGTACTTTTTCTTTCACATACAAACATATAGGAGTTTTTGTGCATATAGTTATTATCTATACCATCCAGCAGGTCTCCGGAGCTACTTAAAGACCTAATCTGATGGCTCAGTGGGCTGTTTCGGTACAACAGGTGAGCTGCAGGCCAGAGGGGAATATATAATGGCTTTAGCAGAGGATGGCAGAGTAGCAAGGGCATTTAAATAATCAGAATAATTCCTTTTAGTATAATTGAGGAGTGAGTGAGTTGTTGACATCAAGTTGTTAGTAACCACTGATGACTTTTCCTAGGTAGTACTCAAGTTTTTGTGAATGCTTTTTGTTTCAATACATTTTGACAGCAAGTTAGCAAATTACAAATACTGAGGCAAAGCAGGGCAAGGCAGGTTTATTTGTATAGTAATTTCATACACAAAGTAATTCAAGACTGGCAAAACTCTTTGCCAGGTCATCAGTGTTATTATTGTTTCACAATAGGCTTATGTTGTATATAAACACTTTTTAAGTTTATGTTGTGTGCACATAGAGAATACAACAAGGCCATCTATTTACACATGGTAGCTTTAACCGGCAGAAGATAGGATGGATAAGAATGAATAGAATAAAAAAAATATATAAAATACAACTAAGTCTATTCTGTACAATATGTCATTAACTGTACTATTGGCACCTGTCCACTACATGTGACCTCACTGGTGGTAGCAAGACTCTGTGGTCTTAAACTCCATAAGGCCCCATTAGGTACGCTTTCCTATAGAATCCAGTGGGATGAGAATGGCTGTGCACAATGTATATCATATATGATCATCATTTTAGTTACCTAATTATGTCAGTATTGGATCCTATCCCACAGCCTGCCTTGGGGGGATTAATGCACAGAGAATCCATGGGGACTTCACATGGGCAAACTTCCACACTTATCAGGATGATGTCTGCTGCTTATGGACACGGCACAGTGCTGTATAGATTTATTTGGACAGCACTCGACAAGGACATGCGGTCATGAGAACTGCGATGATGACTTCGGAGGCATAGGAAAACCTTGCTGTTGGTATTGCAATATTATTTTGGTATTATTGAATATGCTGAAATGTTACATTTGAAGCTGAAATTTTATACAATAATAATCATGATTGTTAGTATAGTTCATACTTTTATATGTCTTGAGTGGATAGCAAAAGAAAATTTCAATTCTCTCAATTGGTTTTAGAGTGAAGAAGTTTCGCTGCTCATCGAAGTGGCTTCTTCAGATTGCTGATGTGACACTGCCTTATATCTATCTGAAAGGAGACTCTAACTACATTGAAACTAAAACAGTTTCTGCTTGTTAGCTAGGTCTATTGACCTACACGAAGTGTGGACTGTCTCTGAGTCATATTTTTCATCAAACTTTTGGCCAGTTGACAGAATTGAATTTTTCTTTTACTATTTATCATACCTGGACGACTGAGGGATTACACAGACGTTTTGAGTAGATCATGAGTAAAATCTGAAAAAAGTAACTGCAATTTACTTGCAGTCTAATTAATCTTTTAAATTAATCAATAGTATACCACTGCCATACAAGCTTGAGAATGCCCAGTCCCGTTTTATCTCGATTTAGGCTGGTCTAGTACTACTTGGATGGGAGACCACTGGGAACACCACTTGTCACAGTGTGTAGTACTTCTAGTGCATTCTGATGTTTCACCCACCTTGCATACATATGAAAGTGTGTGTGTAAGTGATGGTGGTCAGTGGGGCACAGATTGGCAGCCTCATTAGTCTACCCCAGGGCATATGACTCCTGCATTACCTTATCACTGAGTGCAGTGAATGAATAATGCACAAAACTTTGAACATTTTTAAGACTAATGTATTTTTATTAGGGATGGGCACGTTAACGCGTTTTATCGTGTTAACTCAAAAAATCATTAATCGCGATTAATTATTTTGTCGCATGTTAACGCAGGTCACATCTATCAGTCAGCACATACACACACATTAGGGGGAGGGTCTGCTGTATCTGTACACTGGCCATGAGGAAGAGAGCCCTGCTGTACAGAGAGCGCGATAGAGACAAGTCCAAGCTCCGCCTGAGTTTTTAAACTATTCAAAAACAGTCAGTGATCACGGAGAAACGGCTTGCTAAAGTCTGCAAACCGAAAGTGACATGATTAAATATGCACGGATTACAGGCTTTTTGATATATTAAAAAAAAATAATAATAAAAAAAATTCAGCTTCAGAAGGTTAAGTAACATTCCAATCCTATATTTGAATGTAGACTTTAGAAAAATAATAAAAATGGGCTAATACTAAGCCTTTTGGTATTATTTGGACTTAATTTTAAAATAGCTTGGTCCCAGATACATTGAAAAATCTGAATACTACAGTATATTCAGCCCTAAATGGTAAAACAAAGAGTTATTTAGGAGCCCACAAACCCTTATTATATTGTTTTTTTAACCTTTGCGCACAACATGCAATGCAATTGAAGCATTAATTGCTCTTACAAATTTTATATATTTTATATATATATATGTGTGTGTGTGTGTGTGTGTGTGTGTGACACACACACACACACACTGTAACAGAACTTTTATATGATTTGCAGTAGTCCAGAGCTATTTCTCACTCACCTTATGCATTCAGTGCATCCACAGCAATGAGTTTATAAACGCTTTTCAAAACTGTCAGAGATGAGACAGTAAATAAGGCGCTTTATAATTAGATGCAAACAGAACACCATTAACTTATTTTGAGACATATTTAAGAGCTGCTTACACAATATATCTGCACAGGGACAAGACAAATTTTGCCCAAATACATGGAAAAAAAATGGGTACATGGCCTTTAAGTGCAGTGCCAAAAACACTGGAAGAGCAACAAGGCATACAGCTCCAAATGAGAGGCAATGATTCATTAGGTTTAGTTGCTTAAAGACTTAGTTGGATGCAAACAGATCAGACTCAGACTCAAATCGAACTCCACCACATTGACTGGGTCTGTTTACAGAAAGGGTAACCACCATCAGGTTGAAATATACTGAAATCTGACATTTCATATCTTTAGTTCATGAATACATACATCATACAAGTGATAGAAATTAAAACTGAAGACAAAGACTTTCCCAGTCACATCTGGGACATCCCAATAGGAAGTTACTGTGTTGTTATGATAGTTGTAAATGGTTGGTAAATAGCAATTCCACTTATCTTTGCATGGGCAGACTATGACTGTGTCCACACCTCAGAATAGATGGCAATTACATGACTTCCCCACTGATCCCAGACCAGTGCAATTAACGCTCCTATTCCTGAAAGGTTATTGCTGTCATATCCCAACACACCCGCACACACACAGAGACCATGCAGGAGCGCAGTTATTAAGTCTGCCATGTGGGGCTGATAGTCTGAACGACAGAAAGGTGTTGGGTACAGCCTGGTATTTTCACTCAGTTAATATGCAGACCTGTTACTTCACATGGCGCTCTGCATTAAGGCTGCAAATGCCACCAGCCAATACAGGCCTCACACCCCGCTGACTCCATCTTCATCAGGCTGACACCCCCCACCGTCGCCCTCTGTCTGTCTGTCGGTCTGGAACTTTTAACGAAAGATCTATCAAACGCAAAACTGAATTTCTCAAACAAGAAGATGGCTGACTTTTAAAAAATGAAAAACTTTCCACACTGTGCAAAGAGAAACTAACAGTTAAAAATTCTGTTTGCGATTCCTTGGTGATAAATTGGCATATTATGATTAATTGCTTCTCTATTTAGTACAGCTATATGCTCAAACTTTTGACCCACTCCTACTGTTTAGGAAATATATAACTGCCAATGAAAAGAAAACCTACATGAATTGTGATAAAACTGAATCCATGATTTAGCTTCAAGAAAAGCGTGATAGTGACTTTTTATTATATTGACTAACCCCATCTTTTTCCAGCTTTGGGATGGTATGAACCTTGTGGCTATATTTATTTGAGCAAAGTTTGTCTTAATTTATTGTATAAGCAGCTCTTGAGGCCAAAATACAAGTCAGTTGTTGGCTGCCTGCATCTAATTAGAAAGCATTTGATTGTCTGATGATCAGTAAGTGAATGTTAGTTGTTGTCTTTACCATCAGAGCAAAACTCTGCACTGGTCTCTGAGTTGTGAAAAGCGCTTATAAACTCAATAATTAGGATGCTCAAAATGTATAAGGGAAGTGAGGAATAACTTTGGACCACTGCAAACAGTTTAACATGAACTAGTTCTAATTTCACGCTGTTAAGTAAAAAGTGCCTTTAAGAAAGGTGGTGAAATATGAACTCTAATATAGAATAATTTAGACAACTATATCCTTGGAGTAAAAACAATGCCAACCACAACCACCTTCCAATTGACAGTAAACCGGTAAGAGTTGCATCATATGAAGTCAGTGCCAGCTGTTTTGTCTCAAAGTTTGAGTGAACACCCAACCAACCCTGAACATTTCTGTACCAAAACATGCTTCTGTAATGTAGCTAGTCCATTACATGGGCCTAAACTTAAAGACATTACACAAATAATTTTAAAATGATTATCAATTGGTTGAAATGGCTGCAGTTAAAGTTGGCCTGTAACAAAAGACATGAGTAAGTGCATTGGCTAATTAATTGCAATTGAATTGTTTGGAATTTCTATTTACTATTTACTATTTACTATTTTCTGTTTACCCATGTTGTCTGCCAGTTGTCTTTGTGGCAGACAACTGTGTGCTGAGGAGGAGGGGTGTCCAAATATTTTAGCTTTTTGTGTATCTAATTTGTTTTCTACACTGATAAAGTAACATAGAGCTCTATTTTAATAACAGATTTGACTGAATAAAGATTAACACTGTTTTGCTAAAGATAACTTTTAACAATATTATTGGATTTGCTGGAACTTACGTGTACTCCAGTGTGGAAACAACCAATTAAGGGATGCGCTCTATAAAAGGAGCCAACCTCAGTCTGCTCAGGGAATTTTGTTGTTATTTTTGTAAATATTTTTTCGGTGTTGGAAATAAATGCACTTTTGGTCTGCACTGGACAAATCAACTCAGCTCTGCTCCGTTCCTTGTCAAAACCACTAAGGCTGCTATCTGGGTGATTACAGCTTCTGTTATGTACTTTTACTTTGCAAAAAAATACATTATTGGTAACCACAGAGAAAGTCAAACTGAATTGCACTGTAGTTGAACTTTCTAAGCCTTCTCTCCTTGTCCTACATTAATTTCTCCAAACACAGATGTTATCACAGAACTCATTAACAGAGCGTGGACTAAGGCACAAACCACAGATAGTCGCTTCTTATTTCTGCTCCATAGTGCGACACACACAACCTTAATATCTGCCAGTGAGCTGATTGGTTTTGTCTTTCCACTTTGAGGCAAACCTGTGGCTAAAGGAAAAACAGTACTGAGAACTTTTTGTAGGTGGCAAACCATCTGTTTAAAAAAAGTTTGAATCCAAGGTTGATCTATTTTGTTTCAAATCAAGTATTTTAAAGTACCTTGTACTATTGATTGTTTGAAAAAAGGTTTTATTTTGTCATTACATGCAAAATGTATAACAAAATGACATACATCAGATGGGTGCTGAGCAAACTTCTCTCAGAAAGTAAAAGCTGAAGTTAAATCTAAAGTTAAATCTTGTAGGACTGAAGACGTTTCGCTGCTCATCCAAGCTGCTTCTTCAGTTCATCATTTCAAAACTGAAGAAGCGGCTTGGATGAGCAGCAACACGTCATCACTCCTACAACGTTTTGTCCAGTTGATAGATTTAACTTTGGCTTTTTACTATGGATCAGCTAACTGTCCAGCCACCTTGCTGCAGAACTTCTGATAAATGTCAATGCAAACATTTTTTATAAAATATAGACAGCATATTCTAAATGGTTTGAGCAAAGGCTCCTGGTTGCCAACTCTGCCATGTGTTTAAATGCTGTTTTAATACCAGGTTCTATTCTCGTCAGTAGCAGAAAATCGTTAGACCTTTTTATGCGTATGATGTAAGAGCAAAACACATGGCACACAGATGAAGAGGTATTAAATGGTTAACACAGAGGAGGTTGAAGGAGGCAACTGTGAGAGGCTTAGTGGTAGTGACGAGAACTGGGCATGAATTTTGAAGGAAGCAAGTATACTTTCTCTTTTCTTCATTGACTTTGCCTAATTATCCTCTATGCCTTTGCTGCTCAATTTGATACTTCGCATATCAAAACACAGGAAGCTATATACTGGTGTTTGACTAGCTGTAATTTGGTGTTTTTTTGTGACACCTCCATAACCAAAAGTTGAAAATGTACTTGTGTTTTTTGACAAACAGATGGCTGAGAGAAATTTTCTTGTAATCAGTTCAACCAATAGTGACTCCAGCACTATTTATTTAAGATAAAAAAATATAATAATAATGCTGGTAAATTAAGATAAAGAAATAATCCATACAATAAGCCATACACCTTCCACCACATGTTTCAGTCAGAAAAAAAATGTAAACCCATTTCCAAAATTAAACTGACCAACAGACTGATATTTCTGGCATGTAAACTATTGGGAAATTATTAAAGACATTTGAAATTGTCTGGCTTTGGGCATTCCATTGGACAGGCCTACACATAAAAACAAAAACAAACATATCAGTTGCCTACAGCAAGAACAACAACAGTAAGAAGAGGATCAATAGCAGCTGCACTGTTCATCAAATCTACATCCACACTAAAGACGTTGCTTTTGTACAAGTAGTAGTTAGCTTTGATTGGGATGGACTTGAGCCAAAGTTACAAAGCATTCAAGTCTTTGACCTTCACAGCTGTGGACTTGTGTCCTCATCAGCCAAATGTATTCATAGCAAAGAACATACTTTTTCCAAAACTTTAAGTATAAAAAAATCAAGTGAGTGGCAGATGTTGACTGACAGCTTGTTTCCTCAGTCCAGTGCCCGCAGAACACAGTGATGTGCTGGATTACCATTATGAGCATATGTCAGAGTCTTGTCAGAGAGTGTTACATTTGGTTTGTCTGGTAACAGAAGTGATGAGCTGACAGACACAACAGATGTGCAGTTTAGAGTCAGTTCATTGCTAAAATACTGTCTATTATGGAGATGTGTGAAACTATGGAACTATTTTGTTAAGGCCAATTAATTACATAGCATGGTGGAACAAAATGTCTTTATAAATGTCTGTCAAAATGTAGCTGAACTATTCTCACACTTTACATTATACAGTTGCGTAAAGTTGGACATGGCTTTTTTGCATACGTGACTTGTTATATCTTAATAATTAAATACTGATGGCTATAGCATTTGGTTTTGAACTGTTACTAGATACCAATTTGTGACCTTTTGAATGCGTTGTTACTCACTTAAAATAACTTCAATAAGGTTTGACATTTCAACTTTGTTGATATTGTTATTTATTTATTATGATGATTCAAACTATTGTGCTGTGGCCCTGAGAGCTTCTTAAAGCTGTGGACATATTATGCAAATTTTTTGGGAGCTTTTAACCGTGTTACAGTTGTGTCCCCTTCTCATTTACCCTCTCAAACTTGCATTTAGCGTGATTTATGCATGTCTGAGTAATCTTTATACTCCTGTATTCTAGACATCATTGCTCTCAACCCCGGTTTTCACCTCCACTGGCATGCGCCCACTGCTCTGTACTTACTTCATTCTCCAATTTTATTTTCTTCTTGTAGTATTTGCGTAGGATTCGGCAACATCGAAGTGTAGTCATTTTTTATTTTTTATCTGCTTGCTAGCATCTGCAGTCTCCATGTGAGGTGCCGACAACTTCGCAGCTCTTTGTTGTGATGATGTCTACAGCGACATTAGCTCCTATTGGGCACCCCAGTTTTCTAACACGGAAGTCAGCGGACTTGTTTCTTTTATTAAGTTGTTTCAGATCAATATTGCGATTTTAAATGTCCAAATTACGTAACAATGATCCACGGGTGTCATAGGTTATAACTATATAGCAGGCTCAAGCACAATATGTCTTCTTTAAATAGGCTTATGAGATGCTAAAGACCAATAACATGGACAGTAATTGTAGACTTGACTACAACAAAGCAGGGTTGGTTATCCTGAATTCCCAAACGGCCTTCTTCTCAGGATAGGTTGCCCCATTGTCACTGAAAAACACAATTGCTCAATTTGATATGAAAATCAAAACTTTCTTCATTCATGTATTTTTTTTTTACTTTCTCTAGTTAATAATGTTTCAGAATTGTCCAGATCAGTGACTTTCAGGCGCCAGGTCCTGATAAAAGCCGGGAAAAGAGAGTTGTTGGATAGTGCAGCGATGGCAGGACAGAAATAATGAGCAGATCGAGGTTGAACACCCCACTAATTAGCCAGGGTCTTCCCAAGTTCAAGGACGCTTTCAATTTAGCTGATAAAGATGAGAGCAAGGCTGAGACTTCCAACATCTTCATTATCCCAGAGCTGGTTGGCTGGTGGCACCTCGGGGAGTGTGCAAGAGTGAGAGCCAAAGGGGCACAGGGTGATCCGGTGAAGGGACTCCATAAGGAAAGCCTGATGGACTTAACTAGAGGCTTGGGTTCAGGTGGGAGGGGCAGGGTCAGCATTTTCCCTTCCAATTACCAAGCAGTGTATGGAAGGATCTGATCTGAGGGCAGTGTGGGTTAAATATGGTGGAAGAATTCATACATGTAAACTGGAGGATCATTGCAGGTTTAGAAGTGAGGTGCATGTGTGCTTTCAAAGACTAAAAGTTTGAGAATGTTGAGAACTGATTTTCTCCATGTCTCCAGTGGCAGAAGCTGTTTCTATAGAGAAACATATCTGGCAACTCTAGTTTCTGCAGGATCGAAGAAAAACAGACAGTTTTTCAGCTGTGAGTCAGCAAGTCTAACATCAGTATTTTAAGGGTAAGTGCTGTTGTATCATATCATATATCATCAGCTCAGGTCCAGACCCAAGTAGGAGTAAGGTTGAAATAAAAAGTGATGTTGAGATAAAATAAAGAAAGCAAAAATACAAAAAAAAAAGGTCTATGGAAGTCAGTGTTGTAAGACTGACAAGTTATATTTTCACTGTTGCAATTAACATTTACCATTTTTACATTTTAAGTGATAAAGACTAATACTGCATCTCAATTTGACCATTTGCATTTTTTACCTAATAATTGCCTAGAGAAAAGTGAACTTGAGATGGCCTATGGAAACCCTGTCACTTTCAGGTTCATAGTGCCCCACAAGTGTATAGTCTTTATTTTTGTAATGTGATTTCATTAAAGTGCCAAGACCCATGAAATCCCACCTACTGAGGACAGGTAAAGCTGCACTGCTGAACTTTTGACACCAGTCCACTGAGTCACTGTGAATAAAGCAGCTGACAGAGCACCCACAACGGTCTGAGCTCGCTGAGGTTTCTGTGATTATAGCCACAAAAGGATTTTCTCTCACAGAGGTGCCCTGGGACTTTCAGTGTTCAGTCAACACATCCTGACTGTGCAATGAGGAAATATTAAAACAGTCCATACAATTCGACTCAAGTCACATTTTTCTAGACAAAACAATACTACTTTCTAGTAAAAACAGTATTACACAAATTACACCAAACTGTTTTGAATGTAATTAAATCTATGTGAATTAATATTACTTACTAATGTTGTATTTATGTTTGTGGAGTTATGCTGAGAGGGCATCAACATATGTACAGTCAGAACAGCTGTGATTGCCTACTTCTACTTCACTGTACCATAGCGGCCTTAATATTTCATGTGCTGTGTATGCGCTCTGTGTATCTAGCCTCATGGAATCTAGGCATTTCTCATTTTAATGGTAGACACATTTCTCTACTTCCTGTCATCAGGTCCTCTCATATGCACTGTACATGAAGACGCACATTTAGGAATGCAAACACACGGTTGTACTGCTTGTGGCAACCACCGGTGGCATTTAATGAACAATGGGAACCTAATTGCTTACATGAGAGGCTTTGTTATGAGGAAATGAGTCCCATTGGAATAGTGCTAAATGAGCTGATTAAACATGCAACTGCACATGCAAACGCCGCTCATATAAACAGACTCCAAGACATTAAAGTCATAAATTTAGATGAACAAATTGAATTGTAGTTCATGTCAAAAGTGATGACCTCTTTTTATAAATGATGACCATTTGACAGGAAGGCAACTTGCTCAGCATTCCCCTAAATAGTTAATACGATGATAAGATGAAGCCATAACTTTCTTTAAGATATTTTCTATCATATATAGGCCAGAGGCTTGCTCCATGCTTCATAAGTCATACACATACTATCCTTTTTACTGATAGTCAAAAAGTGTCCTGCTCTTCCCATTCCATTCAGAATGCAGTTATATGCTCCAGCTGCAATGCTCTGAGATTTATA
>KN470741.1:54057-70680 GCA_000787095.1 Periophthalmodon schlosseri | reverse complement strand
GATAGAAGAGAGGGAGAGAGAGAGAAACAGAGAGAAGAGAGGGGAAGGGAGAAAAAAGAGAGGGAGAGAGAGATGAGAGGAAGGGAGAGAAAAAGAGAAGGAGGGGGAAAGAAAAAAAGAGAGAGATAAGAGAGGGAGAGAGATATAAGAGAAGAGAGGGTAAGAAACAAAAAATAGGGAGAGAGGGAAAAAGAAAAAAAACGGAGGGAGAAAGAGAGAGAAGAGAGGGAGAGAGAAAAAAGAGAGAGAAGGAAAGAGAGAAAAAGGGAGGGAGAAAGAGAGAACAGAGGGAGAGAGATTTAAGAGAGAAGAGAGGGGAAGAGAGAAAAAAGGAGAGGGAAAGGAGGGAAGAGGAGAAAAGAGGGAGAGAAGGAGAAGTGAGAGAAAGAGAGGGAGAGAAACATCAGGGCTAGAGGATGACTGGAGGAGCTGTATTGGGAAAGAGAGAAAAAAGAGAGGGAGTGAAGAGAGTGACGCAGAGAGAAGTAAAGAGAGAGAAAAGAGAGTGAGGTAGTATCTCACTCTCGTACGCCCACTCCTTTCTATAGCACAAACTCAGCTCCAGCAATTAACATCGATAGAGCAGCTTTATCCTCAGGCCTGTGTTTGTTTGTTCAACTCAACCTGCAGGAACCTGTGCCGTGTGCAAACAGCCCAGAGCCACTCCAGGATACACGGAAAGTATGGGGAATTTTATGTTGTTTTTCTGTCTACTAAAACAAATGTATTAGTCAAATGTATTAGTCAACATCCTGGTATTTACATATCTGCGTTACAGACTGAAGGTCAATTTCACATACATCAGTTTCTGCTTCATTTACAGTAGCTTATTTCTAATGGTTTTGACAGATGAAGTGATTTTGAGGACATCGCCACATATAATAAGAACTGGACATGTTGTTTGTTTATTTGTTTGTTTATTTTGTTGGGAGAGGGACATAGGTGCATTTTAAAATATGAAATCAGCCAAAATTGTCCCAAATTAAAGCCAAATGTGTTATTTTGTGTCTACTTTGAGTGATAAAAAATAAAATTGCACTGTTGCCTTAGCATTTAATTATTTAAAAAATGTATCTGGGAAACGGTGAAAAGTACTGACAATGTGCTTTTGAAAGTAGGGAGCTCAGAGTAGAGACGCTGCTCCTTCATAGCGTGAGCAGCAAAAGAACGGTCAGAATGATATCTCTCTGTATTTTTTATACAGATTGATATGGTCTCATGTTTTTTTTTTCAGTGACACCATGGGAAAAAAGGAGCTCATTGTTCACCTATGATTTACAAATAAATATGTATCTCTCACCTATGATTTACAAATAAAATATGTATCTCACCTCAGATTAACAAAGTTTAGTGACTCACTGAGATGTTTTTCAGTCACTCATGATTTTTTTTTTGATACGGATGGACCATGCATGTCCCTGATTGGCTAATCCACCTGTCAATCACGCCTATTTAAAAATCACGCCCATTTTTTTTTTTTTTATTCACCGGCGACTGGACTCACATCTTTGTAAAGTATTGAAGAAGTGTGTGTTCTGGATCCCAGCCAAAGTTGCAATAGCAATTAGCAATACAAAACAAAATATTTATGTATGTATTTATGTATGTATTTATATGTCTTTTGAATGACTTAAAGTTCTCAAAATGGCTTACATAACAGGAAAAAAAAATAACGTGACCGAAACTCATGGATACAAAGAAAATGAAACCTAGGCATTGGAAATTTCCTTTCACCTGGAACTTTTAACATATTTTTAATTTAATTTTATGTTTCATGTAATATCCTCAACTGTGAAATAAAACAGCTTACAAGTTTTGGCTAGCCTGTTTTATACGCTGAATACTTTTTACTACCTTTACTTGATTGCCAGACACAAATCATTAAACCACCCATTGATTATCTCAACAAGAAACTTAAAATGTCTCTTTTTATTACATTTTAAAATTTACACCCCAAGACGTTTACTAACCCCTTCGCCTTACTTGTCATTGCCCTGTTTCCCACACCGGTATCTTACGCGGATACTGTTTCGCGTTGTACACACATCCGGAGCGCTGGTCGGGTTTTGTGCTGAACTAGTTTGTGTCTGGTTCAAACCCCGAGGCAGTGAGCAGTGGGCACGGTGCCAGCCGGCCTCTGGGGAGTCACCTGTAGAGCGGCATTGTTGTGACTGTAATAATCGTTGGTTCTTTGTTCGACGTAAACCATCAAACATGACTTCCGTAGACAATCACGGGTTATTGTAACTTGCTAAGTATCCAGGCGGTGCTTTTATTAGAACACTGACAAAATAATGGTTGTTGTGATGGACTTTATTTGAACTCAGACGTTTGAACTGTCAGTGCCGGTGCTGCATTGTTGTCATACTGGCTGAAAGCTGACCTGAAAGTTAAAGGGCTTATATTAAACTTTTGGACATAATGTTAGTCTTTTTTCAAGGTGGAAGATGTTTTTTTTTTTTATCTTTTATTTTTTGTTTCGTTTTACCGTCATGGTGAGTTCTGTTAGAGTTGTCAACACATATGTACAGTTAAAAACATACGACCATATTGTATAACCATAGGCTGTATATATAAATAACAGACAAATCAGGCTCCTTCTTTCCCCGAGGTCGCTCCCGCTAGTGTTAGCGACAGGTTTGATTGACAGCGTTGCTAGCGGCCGCTTTAGCAACAGATTTGATTGACAGCGTTGCTAAGCGGCCGCTCCCCACTAAAGCAGCGGTGCGGCCGGGAAGGGGCGTTACCTTCAACAGCCTCGCTCCGGATTGGCTCTTTGGTTGTTATGATACTCGCGGTCGGAATTCTAAATCTGGAACATGGCTCCAAATTCGCCCCTATAACTGCTCTAGCCTCAATGAGCTTCATTTGGCTGGAGCCAAACGCTGTGGGTGACGTCACACTCACTTAGTCCACTTCTTTAAACAGTCCGTGTGTGTAACAGGAAAAAATGACTTTGGCTCTGAAATGGTGATGACTTGAATAGACTTGAGTTCTATTGTTTCTCAATGGAGACCAAACTTCTGTACAGCCCCAATAGTGAAATAAAACATTTTCAAAAATATGTATTTCATATTTCTAAATATAAACAATTACTTTTAAGATTGTTTTGTTCACTGGTGAAAGGCTGTTGTCGACGATTACACCATATTAAATCTATGGAGCACTCGTCATTTCTGACAGACTCATTTCAGCTTAATAAAGCATGCTAGCATGCTAACAGCGCATTTCCTGATTATTGTACAGTTAAACCCTTTAAATGCAGACAGTACAAAGCTTTTATTTTTTATTTTAATCTCAAGAGGTGCTTACACCATATAACGATACTCGGGCAAGATACATTTTGTTCAAATACATGGTAAAAATCTAGTACAGGACCTTTAAGGTAGATCTACATTGTTTAAACATAATTCACTGATGTTTAAGTTGTGTTTTTCCTAACTGAGGAGGAGGAACCAAGGACAAAGTATGCCCAGGATGCCTATTTGCTATTTTCATTGTTGCAGTGTTTATCTGTTTTATTATATCTCTTTCTGAAAATCCCCATGAGGCAAATGCTGTCATATTGGCCTATAAAAATAAAACTGAATTGAAATTAAAGTGAAAGTCTTTTGTGTAAGAAATACCAGGCAGTTTAACTTCATAACCAGTTTTAGCATGACATGCTTGCTGTAAAATGATAACGCTAACCACTCTGCTAATGTGCTACCATGTTCAGTATTTTATGTTAAATGACCGTAGCCTACATATTTAAATAGATCACGAAAAATTGTAATTGTTTGCTTGTCTCCATGTAGATGTATTGGGTTATTGCTTTGCCTGGAATGTTCCACAGTCATGGCACTGGACTTGTGCATCCCCATAAAGACAGGCCATGTTACAGGTCACATCTGTGGAGAGGCGATCCCGCTCACAATAAGCTTAATTTTCAAGTTATTTTCGACATCTGTAATTGAATAAACTCAAGATAGATATGTTTAATGCCATACTGTGGAACGTTCCACAGCATCACCATAGAGACAAGCAGGTGGCAGACCCTCCACCAAAAAAGTTACAAAGTGCACCTTTCATGGAAAAAGGACAATATATTTATTAAGGGTCAACACATTTATTTATTTATTTAAATTTAATTTGTGTATAGCTGAACTCAATGTCAGGGCAGTAAGGGAATGACCTAACTTAGCTACCACGGATGGATTAATTTCCATGAACAGCAAGTATGTACAATAGTGAAATAAATACACTTTCACTCATTGTTAGCGTGCACACAATACTACAATTTGTCCCAGTATTTGATTACAGCTGAGTCCGTGAGAGCAGGATTCCCGCCCACAGTAGTACATTCACCATCCCCTGTAAAAGTCCATGTTTGTGAGGTACCTGTCCTGTGCCCAGATCACTCTAAATTATGGGATTACGGCTGCTGTATTGTCCCTGTAAGCCCCGTGGAGCCAGGGACCAAAACAAGCCCATTCGCTTCAGCGTACAGGCCAGGAGAAGCAAGAGAACGGTCACGGAGAACGAGCACGGTCGCTGATTTTAAAAATGTGAAACGCAGAATTAGCTTAGTTTGTTTGCAGCAGTCCAAAGTTATTCCTCAGTTTCTTAAATGAACTCTGTAACTCTCTGTGATTTTAATTTCATAAACTTGTCCTGTTTGTGTCTCCGTATACAAGTGAGATATGTTCAAATCAATAATATCTTTGACTGATAACAACTGTAAAACACTGGACATGATATCTGTCCCATTTATTCATGTTATAATTTGGTGTTTTGGTTCTCAAGATGACAAAAAAAAGTTTTAAAATGACAACAATAAAATAAAATAAATCCAAAAATATGAGGCCAAAATTGTGAACTGCACAGTAAAAAGTATTTATTATATTGTCAAGATTATATTGTGTCTGCTCTTGTCTTGTATGAAATGTGTCTCCTCCCATGCGCACTATAATAAAATAAAATAATATTCTGCTCTATTGAATGCAGCAATAAAGCCCAGACAATTAAAAACATCATCTGGGAAAACTGGAACATCTTGTCTTGTGATTCATCCCTGGGTCCTCTATTCTCAGAACCCTCCACATTTGCATTTAGACGGGCCCCTACACTTAAAGGTAAACTTGTAAACAATTACTTTCCTGCTAAAAACCCCAGTACCTTCCTCAAAAAACCCATTGGTTCTTAGATGCCGTACCTGCAGTCATTGTCCACACGTCAACAAATCTAGTCATTTTAAGGACGTAGATGGAACTAAATCTTTTCGTTGACGCTTTTTTGGCAATTGTAATTCTACTTTGCTTCTATATCAGCTTCTAACCCCAACCTTAACCCTAACCCTAACCAAAAGGATAGTCAAAGAAAGATTTGCTGGACACAAATAAGCAGTCAGGACTCAAAACATGGACTATCCTATTGCCAAACATTTCAAAACTATGGCCCACATGAACATTAATTAGAGACCTTCTGGATACACACCCTAGGCGCTGCTTCTTTTCCCGGTCTCAGTGAGGAGATAGACTTGGTTCGCTTTTCATAAACTGCTCTTCCACGGTTCTGAACTCTAGTCCATTATAATGTCTTTGCTCACTGTTCCAGTCACTGTTTGTCATTTGTATGTGCAGTACCTCGCAGTCAGTCTCTATGCATCATGTTTCTTATTTGATGATTGTATCGTGAATATGTATTGGGTATTTTGGGTCACATGAAAGTGGTCACATGACCCCACCTACCATTAGAAAAGGGAGTAATCCAGTGCTCTCATTATTTTACTCTTAAGTCCTGACCGTAGGCTGGTCCGTGTCTTAAGAAAGGACTTTTTCCACACAAGCGTGCCTCTGATTTTTCCAGATCCACTACAATTCACATCTTCGCGTCGGTATGTGCTAAGCTACCTCTTTTCCTCCATAAAATAAAATAAAGTTGGAAGGTTTTCAATTTTGTTTTTTTTTTTGATATTGTCACATCGCACATAGTTGAATGTAAATGTCTACAAATGTTGGGACTGTAATGTGTAATGTGAAATATTTTATTAAAGTAATTTTTCATTTTTTTTTTTATAACTCACATCAAGACAATGGCACACATGCATTTTTAATTTTACCTCTATTACGACATTTTCTTACATTTCAAACTCTTCTCAAACTTCTCTTAATGGCTCAACACCGACTAATCCGTAATTCCTCTGCATCAGCTTTACGCGGTCCACTTAATCGACCTTCATTTTTCAGGGTCCACTTTACGCAAATTATCTCCATAAAAAAACCCATTTCCCTCAAGTTTATCTGGCTCGCTGCTAAACTATGAATGGGTCTCCGGTGAATTCACGGCAGATGGTACGAAGCCGGAATTCCCTTGTAAGCAGAAATTATTAAATGCCCCGGTGACACACGGAAAAAACTAGCCATCATCTGCTAAAGCTAATTGTTCTTGTTTAGCATGTCCATGTTGGCGTAGATTGTTGCGGAAATCCAGAAAATCTGCATTTGTGAATTCTTAATTTGAAAGGGATAAACAGATCTTTTTGTCTGGCAACGTGAAACAAGCACAAGTAGAAATTATAAGTGAACTAAGTCAAGCCAATTTAGAAACCAGTAGTGGAACTTGTTAGCAAAAATTATTAAATGGCCTAGTGATACATGGAAAAAACTAGCCATCATCTGCTAAAGCTAATTGTCTCATTTAGCAGGTCCATGTTGTTGTACGTTGTCACGGAACTCCAGAAAAAGGGCATTCGTGAATTCTTTATTTGAAAGGGATATACAGATCTTTTTGTCTGGCAACGTGAAACAAGAGCAATTAGAGAGTGCAAGTGAACTAAGTCAAGCCAATTTAGAAAACGGTAGCAGAACGTGTTAGCAGAAATCATTAAATGCCCCAGTGACATATGGGAAAAAAATATCCATCATCTGCTAAAGCTGATTGTCTCATTTAGCGTGTCCATGTTGTTGTACATTGTCACGGAAATCCAGAAAATGGGCATTTGGATTGTGTTTGTGAATTTGTATTTTGAAAGGGATAAACAGATCTTTTTGTCTGGCAACGTGAAACAAGAGCAAGTACAGATTGTAAGTGAACTAGGTCAAGCCAATTTAGAAAACGGTAGCGGAACTTGCTAGCAGAAATTATTAAATGCCCCAGTGGCACATGGAAAAACTAGCCATCATCCGCTAAAGCTAATTGTCTCATTTAGCAGGTCCATGTTGTTGTACGTTGTCACGGAAATCCAGAAAATGGGCATTCGTGAATTCTTAATTTGAAAGGGATATACAGATCTTTTTGTCTGGCAACGTGAAACAAGAGCAAGTAGAGATTGCAAGTGAAATAAGTCAAGCCAATTTAGCAAACGGTAGCAGAACGTGTTAGCAGAAATCATTAAATGCCCCAGTGACATATTGGAATAAATTATCCATCATCTGCTAAAGCTAATTTTTTACGTTTAGCGTGTCCATGTTGGCGTACATTGTCACGGAAATCCAGAAAACGGGCATTTGGATTGCGTTTGTGAATTTGTATTTTGAAAGGGATAAACAGATCTTTTTGTCTGGAAACCTGGAACAAGTGCGAGTAAAGATTGTAAGTCAACTTAGTCAAACCAATTTAGAAGATAGTGGCAAAACTTGGGAAGGGATTTGGTAACCGGAACGTGCTTTGCAGAATTCAGTTGGCGGAGAGGAGTGAGGACTTGCCAGGACTGGATCTTCCAACAATTTCTTGTAAAACTAATTTCGCAGTTTCTGGAGTCTGACGCCAGGTATTGTTGTCAAGCTTCAAATGGAATAGAAAAAAAGAACAAAACTACTCAGGGAGATTGCTTTCTTTGACTTTTCAATGTTGTGTCATATGCTGATTAGAAGGGGATAAATTTGATTTAATGTTAAAGCATGAGTAAGTAACTTTTTGTCTGCAAAGGTTTAGAGGCTTTTTTTTGCTTTTTTTTGTAATAATTTTGGACACCTAAGCATTATTATTTCATGAGTCATAACTTACTGCAACTTGGGCCTGTATGTATTGAAAATAGGTAAAAGCAGGGCTAATTTCTGACTGTTCAAGAACTGAAGTGAAGCTATTTCATTGGTCACATTTTTATATAGCGCTTTTCGACTTTCAGGCACTGGGGGCAAGGTGGGTTAAGTGTCTAGCCCAAGGACACAACAACAGCATTAATCTGTGGGAGCTGGAATCACATTGCCGACCTGGGGGTCAGTGGATCTGCCCGCTTGACCATTGATGTTTACGTCGAGAGCGGGATTCGAAACGCCAACCTTCAGATCAGTGGACAAACGTTCTATCAACTGAGCTACTGTCGCTTTAAAACAATTGAACAAGTGTAGTGAAGTATAATCATAATCTATGACACTACTGTGCTACATCCACTAGGATCATAATGTTGGACATTTTAAATAACAATCGCACAGTTTAACTCGTATGTGAACTGGGAGTCCCTTGACCATTTTCCGAGTTCACAAGTTCACAAGTAGGAATTATTCATTTGTGCTGTGTTCTAGGGTATTTTTTCGAGCTGGAGTTGCTGGGAACGTAGCATTAATAGCCAGGATTACTCAAACACATGTCATTCAAACAAAACACAACTTATGTTATGTTTTTGAGGAGGAACGGTAGCAAACATAAGAAGGCTGGAATTTCTGTCTAAGCAGATGTCACAGATGTTAAAGAAATTGTTTCTTTAACAGTAACTATAGGTTAAAGACCCCATATTACTCAATTTTCAGATCTATGTTATAATGTCGTTTCCTCATCAAAAACATACCTGGAGTTGTTTTTTGTTTCATTCACATATGTTTAACAGACAAACCCTGGATATTTAGGCTGAGTTCTTTTCTCAGACTGAAAACACTCTGTTCCATCTTGTGATGTCATGTGATAATATAGGAAGTGCTCCACTGTGGGGTTTTTTGTTTTTTGTTTTTTTTTACTCTCTACACCTTCACTAGCATCATTTGATAATTTTAACCCTGGAATTTCCAATCTCTAGTAAACAAAAGGTAAAAAGGTAGCTGTTGAAAACTACCACTTCATGACATCACAAGGTGGAACAGAGCATTTTGAGCTTTGGAGATGAGGTAACAGCAGTATAACAAGGCTTAAAGCTCACAAGAGTCAATTTTGCATAATATAGGACCTTTAATAATAAAACTGTTGCCGATATCTAGATGGAAAAGTTAAATAATAGATCTTCCTTAGATCCTCATCAACTTTGCATACTCTTCCGTGTTAAAGACAGCTTCAAATGCCAACAATGAATTGCACTTGGCTCTGTTGTGGCCTATGAATATGTGAGAAGGGTTGAAAAGGTAACAGTACACTTGAAGAAATACAGGTAGCTATGGCCTATTTAACGAGGTAGAACAACCTAGATAACGTTACATGTAATACTAATAGTGCAGTCAGCAATGAGCGATAGCACTTAGCACAAATTAAAGTCAATTGCATTAGTTGGGCACTTAGAAAAGACCAACTGCAGTGTTTCTAATGAACACTGCAGTTGGCCTATGTTCTTTGGTGTAAAATGAGAATTTGGATGCAATATGGGAAAATGGTTCTTACCAATTCACATTTAGACAAAATCTATTTTTAACGAAGCAGGTATTATGCAAAATTGATTTTTTTTTTTTAGCTTTCTACCATGTTGTAATGTTCCCTCGTCAAAAACATGCAGGAAGAGGTTTTAGATGCATGTTTCAGTAATTTAGTAATCTCTCCCCTGGGCCCTATATGAACCCTCCTTATGTTTAGCTGTAAGATTCTGTCCAATGCTCATCCCTCAAGCCTAAGCCACAAGTTAATACGTGTTTTTCGGCGAATATAGCATTTCAAAACAATACCCTCCTTATGTTTAGCTGTAAGATTCTGTCCAATGCTCATCCCTCAAGCCTAAGCCACAAGTTAATACGTGTTTTTCGGCGAATATAGCATTTTCAAAACAATAAAAGGTAACACGGTGACCTAAATATGTTATGTGTTAGCAATTAATATCCCATAGAAGTAAAATACCCCCCTTAAGCAATTTTGGGAACCCAACTTCAGCCTGCAAAACTGGAGTCATTATAGTAATAGATAGTAGCATTAAATGTATCAAGACGGTTATGGAGCTTAACAGTTCCGCCCACCTCTTGGGTTTCAGAAGAATAATTCCCATTCATTTACCTCATTGACCTTTAGAAATAATAAGAAATTAGACTTTGCTAATAAACTACGTGGTAATTAATGAGCATATAAAATTCAGTTTAAATATATTGTTAGTTTTTTTGTTTTAAATGATTTTTGGACTCAAAATCATTGCATTACCACAGTAACATAGCTGGTTAGCCTATGTCTGTATGTCAATCCTTTTTTTTTCTTTCTGTTTCTTAAATTTTTTATTAGGTTCTGTTGTTGTGTTGCCAAAACACTGTGCTTAGCCAAGATTCAAACCATACCATCAACTACTACTACAATGTCATACCGAGTGTTTGTCCACTGATCCGAAGGTTGGCGGTTCGAATCTCGACATAAACATTATCGGTTGAGCGGTCAGATCCAGTAACCCACAGGTCGGTAGTGCGATTCCAGCTCCCACAGATGAATACTGTCATTGTGTCCTTGGGCAAGAACCTTAAGCCACCTCGCCCCCTAGTGTCTGCGTACACTGGTGTATGATTGTGTGTGTGAATGGGTGAGTGGTTCCTTGATGTAAAGCTTTGAGGGCCTAGAAGGTGGAAAAGCGTTATATAAAAATGTGACCATTTACCATTCAGTTAGTGGGCAAATGCTTAACCCACTGCACCACTGTTTGCCATATACAACTATAGGCAATTTCAAAGTACTGCGCATCAACAACCAACAGCACAACAAACTACACAATGCTATTAACTGAACCAAATCAATGGCTTGTTCAGTGCTTCGTCCAAGAATGCAATCGCGTCGAAGAATGTACATCAGAGCAATTATTTTAAATGACACTGTCTCGCCAGAAGACAGAATCGATCCTGTCTTCTATTTCCACCATTCCCATTGTTTTTTCCAACATCTCAATTACGTTAAAATCCCCCAAAACTTTAACTCCTGCTCCCGAAACTTAATCCTGTCAGTCAAAACACGTTGCTCTTTTTAGGTCTGCGTTTGATGTGCTTCTAAGGGCCTATTTCTCGTCTGGTGGATTGGCGGATCAATGGGGCGAATATCTGAAATGAAAAGATGGCACTGTGCTTTTGAAAACACGGTCAATAAAAGGGATTTTCTTGTGCGAGGAATTTGCTTAGTCCTCCGCGATCCAATCCTGAGCGGTACGACGAGGAGTCCGACTTGATAATGGTGGAACGGTTAAATGGGCAAAAGGGCAAGTTAGCAAAGAACAAGGGTTAAAGTGGTTTGTAGAACGGCGTAAAACAGGAAATTACCGAAGATAAATTGGTTGTATGGGCGACAGCAGCTCAGTTGGTGGAGTGTCAGATCCACTTATCGACAGATTGGCGGTGCGATTCCAGCTCCCAAAGATGACTGCTGTCGTTGTGTCACTGGGCAAGACACTTAACCCACCTCGCCCCCAGTGTCTGCGTACACTGGCGTATGAATGTGTGTGTGAATGGGTGAGTGGTTCCTTGAAGTAAAAGCGCTTTGAGGGCCTTAACGGTGGAAAAGCGCTATATAAAAATGTGACCATTTGCGATTTACCGTTATTCAGAAACAAAAGGGCTAAAAAATTTCTAAAATTCACTGGGGCAACCTGTCAGGAGTAGTACTAGTAGTAGTAGAAGTAGTAGTAGTAGTACCTTTATCCATATCTTGAGCTGAGTTCATATTCAGGAGTACCTAGCTTGAGGATTAGCTTGTTCATGTTTTGGATTGATCTAGGAAACCGTAGAACCCATTTGGTTTATTATGGCAAATCTTAATAATACAATAATGCTACTCAAATAATTTTTAAAAATGTTGACAGTACACAACAGACTTATTTTGACCTTAGAAGCTGCTTAGACAATATATCTGTACTGGGGGGGCAAGACACAATTTTCTTGGGAAAAACAAGGCCTTTAATACAATTTTCGTTCCTAAATCCGCAGACGTAACAGTGGCACTTGTGGATCCGTCATCGGGCCCCATCCTCCTGACATTACCCCCCTCTCGTCTCTCCTCCCCGGGCATAAAATGTTGTCTCTCCCTGGCCTTGGCGCGTCTTCAGTC
Organism: Periophthalmodon schlosseri; assembly: GCA_000787095.1. Taxonomy (NCBI): domain Eukaryota; kingdom Metazoa; phylum Chordata; class Actinopteri; order Gobiiformes; family Gobiidae; genus Periophthalmodon; species Periophthalmodon schlosseri. Next base: position 58,500 of record KN470741.1, on the reverse strand, counting down.
ACACCACAACACAGACTCTCCTTTGACTGTTAGCGCTGCTGATGCTATCGTCCCGGCCGCACAGACCTAGCATTGTTCGGACTCTCTCTCCCTCTGCGCACCAGTCTCCTCTGAGCCATCTCTCCAGGTTTCCCCGGAATATTTCAAACACGGAATAATTTGAAGACTAAATCAAGAATGGGAAAAACAGTTTGCGGAGTTCTGGAAGAAAACAGTTGTAGAATAGTTTTAAGACACCACAGGCTATACTTCAATGGCTCTGTACCTGATTTTTTTCCCCATATATTTGAGCAAAATGTGTCATGCCCCAGTACAGATATATCGCATAAGCAGCTCTTGAGGTCAAAATAAGTCCACTGCGTGCTGTCTGCGTCTAATTTGTTGTCTGATGATCAGGAAGTACGTGTTAGCATGCTAGTTGTTGTTAGCTTTAGCTTTACTTCAACTTTAAAACTCCGCTCTGGTTACTGAAAGTTGTGAAAATTCGTACACAAAGTAATTCAAAGTGCTCTACAGAATAAGAAAGACATTAAAATCACAATACAACAAATCAAAACAAATAATCATCATAAAATTAACATTAAAAGAGAAGAGTTTCAGCCATATTCACAGCTACAGAACCTTTTGAGCCTGGATTTACACATTGTCTCACATCTTCAGGAAGACTGTTCCAGGTTTTAGCTGCATAAAACTGAAACGCTGACTCCCCATGTTTAGTCCTGACTCTGGGCACCAGCAGGAGGCCGGTCCCTGAAGTCCTCAGAGTGCGAGATGATTCATACGGCACCAGCAAATGATGTTTAAAATGAACTAGTTCATTTTTTCACGTTTTTAAAACAGTAAAAATCAGGTACAGCACGTTTAACTTCTACTTGAGTAGTATTTCTTTCAAGTAATAGTACTCGTAATTGAGTCAAAGTTTTGGTTACACTTCCCACTGTGAGTTTTTCTGTAGTGACAAAAGCTTTATGTTACAGTACTAAATTATTCAAATACATTTTACGTTCAAACTGTTACTCAGTAGTCAAGTAGTAGTTTCTCCAAATACTTTTTACTCTTACTTGAGTGGTTATTTGGGTCAGTACTTTTTACTCATAGTCTGTAATGTTATTTTAGTACAAATTGTCGATCTCCTCACCTGTCACTGGCCTGGTCATCCCTGATTCATTTTGGTTCATGGTTCCATTGTAGTGTCATTAGTTTGCTAGTGTGAGTGAATGGGGTTTGGCTTTGATAGTTCTTTTTCTTGACAAAATGGCATTTATATTTTCCCCATTCGAAATATAATATTTTGATTTCAATTGCTCATAATGTAACTAGAAGAAAATTGTGGATTTGCCCGGCTCCAAACGTGAAGACGATACGGCTTACCTCATCTGTTGACGGAAACGTGCAGAGTAGTGAACAGATTTATGGCAGTGCAGTGGGAACGGCCATGTGAACTTTTGGATGCTGTTTACTCTTGGAACAAAAGACAGGAGTGGATTTAATCACAGGAGAAGACAGGAATTCACTTTTCGGAACGTACTAAATCAGAACAGGGGTGTATTTCTTGTACTGGTTATCCAGGGTGATGGCGGAAAAAATGTTTGCTACTAGAGAGAGAGGCCAGCAGACTCATAGGCAACTATATATTAAAGATGCACTATGTAACTTTTCTGGTAGGGGGTACACTACTTGCATGTTATTGTTTTGTCTGAAAAAATCCACAGAATAGCATTAAATGTATCTATCTAGCATTTGTTAAATTGCATGTGATTTTGCTGATTTATTTTTGAATACCTTGAAAAACATTCTGACTGATAGTGGGGTCACGTGTCCACAGATCTGACGTGTAACTTCCCTTGCTTGTCTCTATGGAGATAGGTAATGTCATATTGTGGAACATTCCAGGCAAATGGAGGCAAGCAATTGAAGAACCCCTCTCCAGAAAAGTTGCACCCTTAAGTCACTAAAATCAGTCTACATTTTTGCACATTTTGGCTTTTAGACGAAGTGTTAGCTAATATATAAATGTCTCATTGGTTTATGACAACCAGCCTCTTTTTTGTAGTAAACAGCTTTTTACCAACAGACAATCTAAGCTTTAAAAGCTAAAAAAAAAAAAAAATTCGGACACTAATGGAGAATTTCTCAGTAGCTGCAATGTATAGTGGACCTGAAAGCTAAACATTGCAATCGTAAGTATTAGATAATTGATAATAATACAAATTTAAGCACTGAATGTATCAGACTTAGAGAACACACAGTTACTAATATACAGAAAGACATGGCTGCAGCACGTAGAGTCAAACCAGCAGGTGTTAGACACAAATCACATGCCTTAGGCCGCCTATCAAAAAGCCTATTTAGCAAAATATAGAGGCTCGTCTCCTTTGGGCCCATTTTTACTTTGAGCAAGCGACTAAAAATCTGCACTTTAAAGCGGCTGTACCTGATTTTTACTCTCTTTAAAATTTGAAAAACAGAACTGGTTCACCTTGTGCATTCTGACCATCCTAATTATTCACCAAAGTGAGTTTATAAGTGCTTTTCACAACTTTCAGAGGCCAGAGCGGAGTTCTGCTGTCATGGTAATGCTAGCAACAACTAGCATGCTAACAGTGCACTTCCTAGTTAATGTACAATACAATTCTTTATAATTAGATGCAGACAGTACACAGTACACCTCAAGACCCTCAGTATATCAGTACTGGGGCAAAACGGAATTTTGTGCAAATACATGGAAAAAAATATTGGGCACAAGGCCTTTAAACATACATTTTTCTCAAGCTTATACATGTAAATCTATTCTCCCAACATGGCAACATACTGTACAATGCATGCAGAATTTGGATCAGAGCAAGTGTGACGGGCGTAGCATTTTCACGTTAACAGCCGATCGCTCTCCCCGCTAGCATACATTAGCATTAGCATAGGACGCAAAGGGGGCGTTAGCGGTAGCAAGCTACACGTGCTCTAATGTGACTTATGGGTTCAGCGCTGGGAAGATCTGGGTTCCGTATTTATCTGCAGCCGTCGCCCCCAGTGTCTTTGATGCACATTATTTATATGTATGAGGCGCGGCACCTCCCAGAGAGCCCATTTAAATTCACTTTTAAACTGGGTTAGACCGGGCTAATCTGTGCGCGCTGTCACGGTGAGCGATGAGGCGAGTTAGCAGACCGCACACGCATATATTTGAACTAAACACAAGCTGCAAGTGTCACCAACAACACGTGTGCTAATGCTAATGCTACTGTGCGGATTTTTGAATGGTTTTTGTGCTTGTGAGATTTTATGTTTGTACCAAAAAAAAAGTTCACTTACATTTTAATGCACGGTCATAGATTTGTGATCGAACGAAAATGTGTTATTGTTGGATACTGCTGTCAGAGGTGGGTAGTTACATTTAGCTACTTGAGTAACTTTGAGCTACTTGAGTAACTTTACTTTTCAGTGTAGATTTCTGACACTGTATTTTTTCTCTTACTTCAATAATATTTAGTTTGAATCTTTTACTAGAAAAAAAAGTTATGGTTACTGACAAAAGCTTCATGTGAACAGCATTAAGCGATTCGAACGTTTGCGCTTCTTACGCCTTGGTCACATGTTCACATTTTTATATAGCGCTTTTCCAGCTTCAAACCAATTTACAGCAAAGAACCACTCACCCATTCACACAACAGTGGGATCGAGGGGGGGTTACTTGCTCAAGGACACAACAACAGCATTCATCTTTGGGTGGAATCGCACAACAGTGGGATCGAGGGGGGGTTACTTGCTCAAGGACACAACAACAGCATTCATCTTTGGGCTGGAATCGCAGCGCCAACCTGTGGGTCGATGGATCTGACCGCTCAACCAGTGATGTTTTGTTTATGTCGCGAGTGGGATTCGAACCGCCAACCTTCGGATCAGTGGACAGTGTTTTTGAGTCTACTTCGGAAACCAGAATCTACGCAAATGTTAATATTTTGTCTGTCTGACTCATAAATCACTCATTTTAAGTACTTGCTTGGTTTTCACGCATTAAGTGTTAAGACGTTTCCCCATTCAAAATACTTTTTTCTGGACATTTTTGTTTCGCCAAAGCTTGAAATTCATGATACTTTTCTCTCAGAAAGTAACTAGCATAGCTAACAAAACAAATGTTGAATATGCATCACATAGATCATGAAAATTTTAATATCGAAGAGTCATTGTGGAGTTTGGGTACCTTTTAAGCAGTCGTCATCACTGGACATCTATCACACACACTATTCCATAAACGTGTATGATTTGTAAAACTGTCGACATTATTAACCTCTCCTGACTTCTTTTTTCCCATAATTCTGCTCCTTACATGTATTATAACTCTCCTGGCATGTATCGAGCTTGGAGGATTAACATAATGCAGATGTTTAAGCTGGACAAATTTTAAATGCAAAATCTGATCTAAGGCTCTCCAAACTGGAAGAACAT
>KN470741.1:32104-48014 GCA_000787095.1 Periophthalmodon schlosseri | reverse complement strand
CTTTATTATGTTGTTTAAATAAAAATTTTTTTTTTTTTTTTTTTTTTTTTTAAATCTGGCTTGATCCAAAAAAAACATTTTCTTTCATATTTAATTTAATTTATAATCTGTCTTTTATCCTTTATTTATTTGTTGTTGTTGTTGTTGTTGGTATTATTATTATTATTATTAATAATAATAATTTCTTTTTTATTTTTATGCTTTATGTTCTTTTCTTTTACGGTTACTAAATCAACTTATCTATAACTAAACTGCCACAGATTATTGCTAGATTACAAACCTGCCCCACCATGGCCTGACCCAGACTGTGCCTGCCACAGATTATTGCTAGATTACAAACCTGCCCCACCATGGCCTGACCCAGACTATGCCCCAGCTGCCCCGAGACTTCTCTAGGTGCTTGTGGCTGTTTTTCTGTGACGTCTGTGCCTCAGAGCCAAGGCGCTAGTTGGTTTCTATGGCCTGGTCCGGGATAACAAACGCGATACATGTGGTACATTTAAGAAGTGCATGGGGACACGTTGGTATTCCTGCCCGGGGGTCTTCGGCTCTTTCCGCGCATTAGCACCACGAGAATATGAGACTCGCTGTGGGAATTATCACTGTGGAGGAGAGGGTTCGATAGACATGGGGTGTAAGGGGTATTTTTATGTTTTAAAACTATTCTGTGGGTATGAGAATTCATTTAAATACAAAAATATGACATTCGATATTAGTTTTAAGTTAAATGTATCAAAAATAATGGGACTGTCCAACTATTCCATAGACTCAAATGCCAGAACCTCCTATGGAAATAAAGCTTAAGGTCCACTTTATTGTCCCCGTAGGGAAATTTGTCCTTTGCGTTTGACCGATTCTTCAACGCCACTGGGGCAACCCGTCAGGAGGAGTGGGTGCCATCTTTAGATCTTGAGCTAGGCTTGGTCAGGACCACCTTAGCCAGAGGATACGACCCGTTGTGCATGTTTTGGGTCGATGGGGAAAACCTACCCAGACACGGGGAGAAACGTGCAAACTCCACACAGAAAGGCCTGGGCAGCCTGGGAGTTGAACCCGAAACCGCCATGTCAGTATCACTTTAACTCCACCTTAACTAGCCTTTATAAAGCATGAACAGATTGAATTAATAATGAACAAATAGTTTACTAAGAATGATTCAGGCTTAGGGCCCGTACCCGATTTTCTTTATATGTATTTATTCAACATTTGTCCCAAGTACAAGTCGATTGTATAAGCAGCTCTCGAGGTCAAAATAAGTCCACCGCGTGCTGTCCGCATCTGATTATAAAGCATTATATTGTCCGATAAACAGGAAGTGCGCTATTAACTCAATTGCTAGTTGTTAGTACAAATTCATCATGGCGAATAATTAGGATGTTCAAAGTGCGTAAGTGATGAATAACTTTGGACCACTGCAAACTGCTTAAACTGCTTCCGTTCTTTCGCATTTTTTTAAAACTACGCTCTTTTCCGATCTACGTTATAATGTCGAGAAACAAAACACAACTCCAGGTGTGTTTTTGGCGAGGAGTCAGTCACAAGAGTCAGTTTTAAGTCAGGGGTTAGGGTTAAGAGTCAGTGTATTCAATAGTTAGCCTGAATCATTCTTTAAAAAATGAGTTCATTATGTCTTTGCTCAAGCTTTATTAAGGCTATTAACGGTACATTGTTTTACTGACATATGACAATAACAAAATAATTCTATGAAATTTGTGTTTTGACAGAAACCAACAATACAATTATTCAAAGACCAAACATTTTCTCTGTTATACTGACACACAAACGCACATAACCAGAAGATTCTTTGTTGTTGTCGATGATTCAAGATAACAAAAGTACAAATTGAATCATCGTATCCCACCTCCACTGTACTGTTTGGATTCCTGACCTAAGTTAATAAAGCAATAGCAATACTTCATGTCACAAGGGGGACTGTATGTTTGGGATTACTTAAGGTAGTACAGTGACTGCGTCCAAAAGAGTTCAAAGTGCTGGACAACTGAAAGGTTTGCCTAGAACGTTCTACAATATGTCATTAAACAGTTTTCTATGTTTGTAGCAAAAAAAAAACATAAATTCTTCCAATTCTTCTTGCCGTGTCACATGCTTTTCTACACGGAGATGGACAGTAGCTCAGTTGACATGAACATCACTGGTTGAGCGGTCAGATCCACTGAGCACGTGGCAGAAAAGTTACATAATGCGCATTTAAAGGCATTTAAAGACCTGAGTTTTACTTTGTAACTTGAAAAACAGAACTAGTTCATTTTAAACGGTTTGCAGTGGTCCAAAGTCGCTTACCTTATGCGTTCCAATCATTTTTATTCACTGCGAAGAGTTTGTAAGAGCTTTTCACAACTTTCAGAGACCAGAACGGAGTTTCGCCATCACGGTAATGCTAAAAACAACTAGCATGCTAACAGACTTCCTGATACACTTCCTGATTTTGCTCAAATACATATAGAATAATCGGGTACAGGACCTTTAAGTTTCGATTTCCGTGGATAAAATCACGTACGAGTTGTTTATGGGAGATTTTAGCGTGATTAATGAAAAAAATATGTCCTTTCATCGTTACCGATAAAAAAATCATACTCCTTTCCGTGTACTCGGGAGTATTCATAGTTTCAGTATGTCACCGGTGTGTGAGTAATATTGACTAATGGAGAAAAGGTACAAGTGAATGCGACTGGAATGCCTCTCCATAGAAAAGTGCAGATTAGGGGATTTGCACAAGTCTGGTCCTTTGTTTTGGGTTCTGAGTCAACCGAGCGATTCTATTGGGTGACACGAAGCCCTGGGGTGGAGCAAAGAGGGTGGAGAGAGGTGGTGCACTGCACAAGTCAAAATATGAGTAGCTTGGATTAGTCTAGGTTGGTTCAGTTATATTAGACTTTAGTGGCTTGTTCTCAAGATTTTTTGTTGTTTAAAAAAATATACTTTTTAAAATTTCAAGTATAATTTTAAGTTTGAAAAATGATTAATCTTTTTGTTTTGTAAAAATGAATTATATATTGATATCAGCAATCCAGTTATCCAGTTAAGTTTCAGTATAGATATAGATAGTACAGATATAGTACATTTCATGTTCTTATTCTCCTACTGTTCTTGAAATTTGCATTACAACACACTGTGGAACAAATAAACGTTTATCTTATCTTATAGAGTAGAAGTAGTAGTAGTAGTAGTAGCAGCAATAGTATTTATAGTAGTCAGTTATTATCTGCAATATTTTATAAACCTTTGATCTATTTTGAGGTCAAATGCGAGTTTATACATCTCATATATATTATCTATTGTCATGATGCTAAAATTTCAAACTTGATTCGATACTAAGGAACAGACTCGATACTCAATACCGATTCTGATACCACAATGATAATAAAAACACTCTTTATTTAGACAATAGAATGTGATTTTCAACATTAAATTGCAGAACTTTCTTTTATATTACCATATCGCCTTGTATCTGTGTGATCCCTCAGTCGTCCATGTTGGTTCCATAGTGGTCCATGGGCGTGTAATAGTCTACGTGTCTTATACTTGTTCTGATACAGCTCAAGATCATTCTAGAGCTATTCAGGAAAGGTTCATTCCTGTCCTGCGAATGGGACTTTTTTAGTATCAGTATTTAGTACAGTTTCGGTACTAGTTTTGTTTCGATTAGTATCTGCTTTTCGATACTTTTGACAACCCTAATCTATCCAAACATTATCATCTTATACTGTCAAAAACTACACAAAACAAGACATTTATATATATGTGATTTCCTTAAATTCTGTTTCCTTTGGGAGAGCAGAGAGAGGTGTGAGAATGGAGGCAGCTTTGTGGCGCATTAGCTGAAGGTGTTGGCTGTGTTTGCATACCTCCACGGCTTGTCAACAAGGCCCCGCCCCCCCCGCGCCTCCCGACAGCCTTATACCAGACGCTCAGCTATGTGCGCCTCGGTCGCGGCGCATCACAGGAAAACACTCCCACTTCTTTAACAAACAAGCTGCAACAGGAATGCTTAACATCTGTGACTAAATGTATTGTTGGATGTAATTAAGAGATAAAGTTGAGTTTACAGTCTATTCGCTGGTTTATTCAAAGTCTTAGCGGGTATTGTTAGTGTAGCTAAAGTGAAATGATACCGCTGATTAACTGTGACCGTATGTAACCAGTTGTGCAATGATTTCACACGTGTTTCAGACCAGACACCATTGGACCCAAGTGTTCATTTTGAAATGACAATTTTACATTTTTTCCACCTTCGAACCACTCACCCGTTCGGGGGTGGAGGAGGGTTAAGTGTCACAACGACCGCGTTCATCTGAGGGGGATGGAATCGCTGGAATCGCCGACCGCTCAACAAATGACGTTTATGTCAAGAGCGGGATCCGAACCACCGACCTTCAGATCAGTGGACAAACGCTCTACCTCCTGAGCATCTGTCGCGTCCTTTCAATTTCGGTCTAGTTTTAGTCGATGCAAATGGGATGCTAATTTATCCGGCTAACTCAGCAACTGTTTTTGTCAACCAGAAAATATATTTTTATTTTACCTCTATTTGGCAGTGTCCACCAGTAACCTGACCAGATTAGCAGCTTGGACGAGCAGCGAAATGTCTTCACTCCTACAACGTTTTGTCCAGTTGGCAGATTTTATTTTTCTTTTGTGGTGCATCAGACCTTTTCGACTGAGGGATTACACAGATACCTCTGATAAATGTTTTGTGATTGTCTGACGGGACATGTCCAGGCGTGTTCTTGGACGGTGAGTTTGTTTTCGGTCTGGTTTCAAGGTTTTCAAGGTTACAAAGTAGAACCTGGATCTAGTCTGCACTCGTTCCTTTCACTTATTATTAAAATTTTTTTATCAATTGACAAAAAATATCTGTACTTTAAGTCGACAAAAATATAACATTTTAGTCATCATTTTAGGTAACGAAAATGCATGTAATTTTAGTCATAGTTTCAATCATCATGATAAGTTTGGATTTTTTATTTTTTTTGTTTTAGTCTGCAAAATTCTGACTTTGACGAAAACTATGACAAACAATTTGAGCTGGTTAGTGCTTGGATGGGAGACCTGCGAATACAAGGTGCAACAATGGGGCAGCAGTGACGTTAGTGGGAATTGTTGTTGTGTCCTTAGGCAAGACACTTCACACACCTTGCCTAGTAAGAATGTGGCGTGTGTGTGAGTGTTGGTGGTGGTTGGAGGGGCCGAATTGTCACTTCCATGACTCTACCCCAAGGCTGCTGTGGCTATAATAGTAGCTTACCACCTTAATTTTAAACAGTAGGCAGCGGTCTAGGTTATTCCTGACTTTCCTAACGGATTCCTTGCATCCCAATTACTCACCGCGATGAGTTACAAGCACTTCACAGCTTTCAGATCCCAGCCTTACTTCCTGGTTCACAGACAATAAAAACGCTTTATAATTAGACGCAGACCTCACAGTGCGGTCTCATTTGGACTCTAAGAACTGCTTTCAGTTGCACACTGGCTTGATCTTTATGTCTTCTCACCACGTCTCCGAGACCTTTGATTTCAGAACATTCAGATGCTCGCGTACCGCTGTTCAATGACATGTTCATACCTCCAAAAAATTACCCAGAATCTCTCAAAAAAGTGCGCTAAATGAAGCGCGAACATCCAGTAGCCCCTCAAGGGTAACTTTAGGTCTCTTAGATGTTGTCCGGACATGACCCGCAGCTCCAGTGACCACAGGCAAGTCCATAATTACAGTCTGTAGCCACCAAACACCGAAAAGCCTCTGATAGCACATGCATTGTCATCCAAATATCCGTTCAGAATGAAACATAACTATAGACATTCAGCCGCAGTGAAAGAAGTATTCAATTTAAGTAGATGTATGTAGCAGCAATATTTTACTGCAAACTGCTATTCAGATGTAATGCTGGAATCTACTTTACCGAAGCTGTTTTGCGTGTTTATAGTGAGGCCACATCAGTTCATGTTCAGAAAGAAATACAGGGGAAACTACCGATACTGCTTGTGGTGAAGTAAAAGTCGCCATTAACAGCAATTACTTTCACGTTCACTTACTTTCAAGGTGGGTTTACTTGAATAACCTTTTAAAGAATCGCTTGCCGCATTTTTCGGACTACATACTTTTAATCCTACTTGTGTAATATGTAGTTTGAAGTAACATTACTACTTACTAGTCAAGTGACAAAAGCTTTATGTTGACCATATTAAAGATTTGAATGTTTGTGTTTCTTTCTGGTCCAGCTTTGGAAAATACCAAACTTAAAATTGTAAATCAGATGTTACGTCCACAGACACAATTATTTGAGTAGTAGTTTGTTTTTTTTACTTATATCTGAGTAATAAAGAAATGAATAAGTTCGAATTTACGGTATAACCCTTCATACGTCGTCAATTGTGGTCATCTGGAAACACTGTACCTCCTGCAGTTCCACATACAATACAATTTTCTAACTGGACTTCGTATATAAATCTAAAAAATGTTACATGTTACGTTATGAAAATCCCAGCATATGACAGAACGAAACTAGCTTGTTCATACTTGCGTCACGTATGTACAGTATGTGTGTGTTTACGTGGCAACAGGCTTCATAAAGGAGGTATCTTTTACAATAATATTTAGGCGTGTGAGCCTCTGGTCTACAGCCACCGCTATGGAGTAACGAGGAGGAGGCCCGTTCCCACCGTCAGACTCAGGGCTGTAGTTTCAGGTCTGGCCAGTACATAAAGCCTTATGTTTACACCCGTATATACCTTAGCTTAGCGCGACAACAACAACGTCATACGTGCACTCAACATGTTTTTTACGAGCCGTACCACAGCACTGAAAAGTAGACTGTTTTGAGTGTTTTTGAGCGAACTTTTGAGTGGAAACTGATGTAGGTGGGTAGAGAGGAAAACATTTGGTGTAACAGTGCGGTTACTTTAAAGAGGGGGTATTTTACTTCAGTGGGGTATTAACTGCTAACACATAACATATTTAGATCACCAGGTTACCTTTTATTGTTTTGAAAACGCTACACTCGGCAAAAACAACGTAGTAACATTTTTAAGCTTCACTTTAGTTTTTGGCATTTTAAGTCGGCGGGTGAAACGTCAAACTGTTGCGTTGCTGTTCCCATGGGAAAGTGGAAACGTGTACTCTGCATTTAAACCAGTGCTACTTGAAAGAGCCCTCTCCAGATCTTGAGCTAGGTTTGGTCATAGGGCTGTACGGTTAATCAAATTTTAATCAAGATCGAAATTTATTTCTAAAAGGCAGTGATCAGCTTGGTTCTTTTTAATGGCGAGGTCTACAGCCAATCCTCTGTCAGTAAAAGTGTGTTGTTTGGAGCAAAGTTGAGACTTAAAGGTCCTACATTACGCAAAATTGACTCTTATGAGCTTTAAGGCGTGTTAAAATCTTGTTTTCTCTTTAAAAAACATACCTGGAGTTGTGTTTTGTTTCATTCACACGTTTGCGTAACCCTTTATTATCAGTCTGTCTACATCTCCAAAGCTCAAAATGCTCTGTTCCACCTTGTGATGTCATGAAGTGGTAGTTTTCAAGTTAACAGCTACCTTTTGTTCAGTAGAGATTAGAAATTCCATGGCTGAAATTATCCAAATAATTCTAGTGAAGGTGGAAATTCCAGGGCTGAAATTATCCAAATAATTCTAGTGAAGGTGTATGAAGTTTAAAAACACAGTGCAGCGCTTCCTGTATTACCACATGACATCACAAGGTGGAACAGAGTGAAAAGATCTCAGCCTAAATATGCATATGTGTTAAACATGTGTGAATGAAACAAAACACAACTCCAGGAATGTTTGTGACGAGGAAACAACATTATAACATAGATTAGAAAAAAGTGTAACACGGGCGCTTTAAGAGGAAGAAATGTGACTTTATCGAAAGCCATTTTTTTATGCTTTTAAAAAGGCAAAATAAAATGGAATCAGAAAACAACCGGGAAGAAAATCATGATTAGAATTTTTTTTTGCCATATCACTCAGCCCCACTTGACCAGAAGTACCATCATTTCATTTCCTTTTATTTGTTATTTTGCATGTGAATGTCAACATAAATGCATTCACATGGAGAACGGGAGTCTTGTTTAACCCCTACCCCATTCTCTTCACAACTGAAAAAATAAACAGACATAGAAGGCCTCAAGTGAAACTTAATATTATGGGTTAATAACACAATTCTTTATATATTTTTTTGCCTTCCTTTACATACACTTTCATCATTTCTTGTTTACATTTATACTTTAACTGGATAGTTTTTAAAGCCAGCATATTACACAAACTTAACTGTTGTGAGCTTTAAGTCATGTTATAATACTGTTACCTCATCAAAAACATTCCCAGATTTGTTTTTTGTTTCATTCTGACATGTTTGAGTAATCTTGATTTATTAGTCTGTCTGCGTCTCCAAAACTCAAAATGCTTCGTTCCGCCTTGTGATGTCATGTAGTGGTAGTTTTGAAGTTAACAGCTACGTTTTACCTTTTGTTCAGTAAAGATCTGCAATTCCAGGGCTGAAATCATCCATATGATTCTAGCGAAGGTCCATCGAGTTTAAAAACACAGCGGAGCACTTCCCGTATCACTGCATGAAATAACAAAGTGGGACAATGTTTTCTGTTTGAGAGAAGAAATCAAGCCTAAATATGCAGAAAATGTAATATGGGCCCTTTAAGCTCATTGCCCAAAGAGTTCTACTGCTTGTTTTGCTTTGCGCATAATTAATAATGTCCATGAAACAATCAAATCTTTCAATTTTACTAGACCTGACTTCACAAATAGCCAAGAAGTGTGGCCTTTTTTACCACTCTTTTTTGTAAAATAATCAAGGACCTTAGAAAGAGAAAAACCTATTCAAACAGGATGAACGTGTAACCTCAAAGGGCCCGTTTCGGACCTTCTCGCCGTGCGCTAAAAGTGCTATCCACCGGGCCGCTACATGAGCCCCAATGCAGCAAATGTCACTCACGTTTACCCACCTCTGCAAACTTTCAAACGCAAAAGCTGCCAGCACATTTCATTCAAAAACAACGGCAACTTTCTCTCCATTTGAACCTTCTGCCTCTTCAAAGTCTGTGAGCCTTCGTCGCTATCCGGCCACGGTTCCTCCATTCTTCCTCGCAAACAATACAATGTGGTTAGCAATGATGAATATATGGCCACTGGGTGTAATATCCGCGATGCTAGCACTGCGCCACGAATCCGGTAATGAAAAAATTGCGAATCCGGCAGGGTTTGCGGATTTCCAGGCGCGTACAGCGTAGTTCGTTTACAAAGGCAAACACAGACAGTGAGTAATGTCCAGAGAAAGCAGGTGTTGAGTTAAGCCGATGAGGTTTAAGAGCCGGAGAGTACAGGCTAGCTAGGTAAATGCTAGGGTGTGCTCGTTTTAAAAGCTGCAGTCTGTCATCGCGTAAGAGCCTCAAAGGTGTAATTTAAGTGCTAACCGCTAGCAACAGCGCCGCCAGACAATAGACAGTGAGTGCTAAATGTTTCGGGTTCTAACTAAAGCGGGAAAAGGTAGATTTATGCTAGCAGCGTTTGTGTTAGCAGTGTCCGAAGCCTACATTTCTGATTGGAAAGTAACTAATTACAAATACTCGCGTTACTGTATTTGAGGAGATAGTGATTGTACTTTTTTGAGTATAATTTTAAGCCTGTACATGTAGTTGTAATTGAGTAAAAATGTAATTAGTTACATTTTAAATCACAGAAGTTACTGAGGACTGTACAAGCCCTAACTGCCCCAATCCACTCCTGTCTCTGCTCTTTTTGTTACTGAGGACTGTACAAGCCCTAACTTCCCCCAATCCACCCCTGTCTCTGCTCTTTTCTATATCCTACTAACACAGACTTTTACTTAAGTACAGTTTTGGCAGCAGTACTTGTACATTTTTAGCCATGTAACTGTACTTTTACTTGAGTATACATTTTCAATACTCTTTCCACCACTGGGTAACAAACTGATTCAAGTGTAGCGTTTGTTTTAGCTCATATCAATGCAATTTTTCAATACTCTTTCCACCACTGGGTACTTGTAACAGATTGATTCAAGTGTAGCGTTTGTTTTCGCTCATATCAATGCAACACATCTATAACGTAGCTAAACAACAAGAGGGTAGCCTAGCATAGCATAATTTACAATGTTTTGTAATTATGCGAATGGCGCTCATAGCGATTGCCCTGATGCCTCTGACTGAAAGTATGATTTCTGTTCATTTTTCACTTAAGGTTTTTGAAAACTAGACATTTTAGGATCTGAAAAAGATGAGTGAAAGAGTAACCAGCTATGAAGCAGACTAACCAACGACCATAACACAATTAAATCCAATGCAAAAAATAAATAAGTAAGTTTCAGTTTCGTTTTTGACGCCCTTCCTTTGCTCTCTGTGCTAAACCACTCCCCCTTCAGAGCGCTATCAAATTACAATCGGCGTGAAAACAATGTATTAACATGTTTTATGACTTTCAGTTTCGTTTTTGACGCCCTTCCTTTGCTCTCTGTGCTAAACCACTCCCCCTTCAGAGCGCTATCACTTTACAATCAGGTTTGTGAAGTTGTACTGCATTGTTGTGTATCATTTTGTATATTTATGGAATATTGTCGTGTGGGAGCATGGGTGACATAGGCTTGTGGGTTGAGCATTGGACAGAACTGTACTGCTAACCATAACGAGGGTAGAAAGCTCCAAAAAGTTGATTTTACATAATACCCCCTCTTTAGCTATTTACTTCCAGAACTAAAATGGGTTTTTGACTGAAATAGACAGTAACTTTTGAGCTCTATAACGAAGCTGACATTTCGCCATCTTGAAAACAAATGGGTTATTGATCAACTTTGCTTGCGTTGGGCACAAAAATGAAAAGAAATGGAAAGGAGAAGAAAAGAATGGAAAAGATTACTTCTTAAAAGATGCACCTGTATGCAAGTGCCAAAAATGTTGCGGTCCCTCGGTTGGCTCTGTATAATTTCCCCCTTTGCTGCTGTACCTGGCTGCGCTTATAATGTACAACAATCCATCCTGTTTAAACACATTGTGGCTGTGATGGTTGACTGGCTCTCTCCACCGTTAGCGTGTTAGCATTAGCCTGTCGTGCCGCGGTGGTTGTGTTTGGCAGGGTGTAGCCGGGCCGGGTGCCTGGGTAAACGGGCCAGGCCAAGGGGCGAGGCAGTACTATAGTTTCACTGTATCCCTGCCTGAATGAAAGTAGATCCTTCAACCAGAGTGTCAGAGAAACGCCCGCTCTTTGTTCAAAGGGGTGTTCCGTGTTGTTCACTTGTAGCTACTGCTAGCATGTTCTTTTGACGAGCGTAAACTTGCAAATTTAACATGGGTTAATAATATAGCATAGTTTCAGGGGGTTATAAAATTCTTCTATCTCTACTATTCACATTCTGTGTCAAATATGTTTACGCTGAAGGTGGTGAAATCAAACTTTTGTTATAGTCAGTTGAGAGTAAAACACAGACATATTTGCCGTCCACAAATAAAGCACTTCCTTTTTCAAAAACAAAATAGTCCGTATGTCTAACCACGCTGACATGTTTGTTTTGGTTCATTTGGGCGTTCACCAGTTAACGGAGCAATCGCAGCGGTGGGAGCTGGGCCAGATGGATTCTTGTGAATTTGTGAACTCACAATATCGTGAGAATTTATTTTGCTGTGCTTTGGTATAGATATAAATACATTTTCTTGTTCTTTCCATCCCTCTTATCCCCTACTGCTGCATCATCGTAATTTTATGTCAAAGTGAACTCTAGTCGTGTACAATGTTGACTACCCTACCTAGCCGACCTGTACTTACAGAAGAGCAGATTTGTAAAAATATAAAGAAAAAACTGAGACAGTAGGTCCATAGGAAAAACATTTTATTGAAAAACATTTTTCAGTTTGTAACAGACTGGTGGAATGTGTGTCACTTTAGTTGAAACGAGTTGAATGACCAAACCATGTTCATGGTGTACAGCGGAGGGATGAGCGCAGGGGCGGGGCTACAGTCACCCAGCAACCAGAGTGGACCAATCAGAAATAAAGAAAAACCCAAATGGACAAACAATGCAAGTATAATACTGTGTTACTTACAAACTGGACTGAAATTAAAATAATGAATATAACAAACAAAAAGAAACTAATTTAATAAATATTTATGGTACACACTTATGGCACAAATATGCAGCAGTCGGCTTGGCAACTTTTCTCTCCATTTTTTAAACCAAATTACCATGGAAACAGTGCAAAAGGAAGGGGGCGTGGGAGGACACAAGCTTTCCATCGAGCGCTAGCTAAAATACATAGCAAAAAATTCAAATTTATACAAAACATCTTACCTTTAAGAGTTTATAAAAATGTTTTATTGGGTTCTGGTCAATATTTACATAAGCTATTTACCAAAAAAGTAGTTTATGCTCTGCTTTGAAGTGTAGTACTCCATTTTTCAGATTTTTTTGTTCAGCTTTCCTAAAAAGGTGAATAAGGCTATTGTAACAACCCAGGATCCATATACAATACAAACATTAATGTATTTACAGTCTCTTACCTACAGAAGTACGGTGCAAAATTACTGAGTCAAGTGACGAGGGCTGACCATACGAACAAGGCATTTTACCGAGGCCTGGGGTGCTTCCCCTAGCGCCAAGCTAACACCCGCACAGCTACGACTTAGCATTCAGTCACACTGTAGGAATTAATGGATGCAGCAGAAAGAGAAGCCAGAACTGTAAATGTTTTATGTTACGAGCGTGGCCTAGCATGTAGCCTACACAGCTAAGTGAAGCTCTATGGTCCATAACGATAGGTTACATTAAAAGATTTTTGGCTGCCCACTTGTACATCAGAGGTTGCCACAGCGAACCAGTCGCTTTGTGATTTTACACATTTTCAGCCAGATGCCCTTTCTGTCGTAATGCAGAGTTGGCAATGGGGGTGTAGCATCTCACCTAGCAATACAATGTTCACCTCCAGCGAGATTTGAACCAAAAACTTTCAGGCAAATACCGCATGCGACATCAAAAGTATGGCTTCAGCTGAATGCATCGCTGCATCCATTTTCGTACAGTCTGTGGTTTGAGTAGCTGTTAGCATAGCAGGGTTGCTGATTGGCTGCTAAGAAAAGAACACCAGATTCAAAGAAACTAATAAGATTGTCATATTCTGCCGCAGCAACTAAACAGCCATTTTATTTTTTCACCTTTTCAAAACCTGTTCACTTTTTCACAGTTTGAACTACGGCACGTTATCCCAACAGAAGTACAGAACCGAAAACCAGGAAAAGAATTAAATAAAACGACAAGACTGTGGCGTTCTTTGCTAGCTGTGTGAAGTTGTTACATCTTTCAGTGGTTAAGAACACTTTTCCATAGGTGTTTTTTTCTTAGAATTGATTACAAAAATAAATAAGAATTGCATATTTGCAGATTTTGTAACCTCTTAGAGGCACAAACCTCAGATCATACAAGGCTTGGCTTTTCGGTGATGCTCTTTATGAAGTAGTTCTATGAATAGGCGATTACTGCTCAGGGCACGGTGCAGGGACCCAAGCCAAAATGGGGGCGGAGACATGCACATATGAGTAAGGATGAGGAGAGGGGCATGATGGGAAATCCTTTGGGAGATGCTACACTGAGTGGGAGCTACCCTGCCCCATGAAAAGAGTCCAGACTACTTCAAAGGGCTCAGTGGTGAAGAGATCAAATCGTCCAAGTTTGCATAATGTGCACTTATAATATAATATCCTTATTTCCTCCTCCACGCTGCCTGTGCTCTATGTGTCTATCATAAATAGAATCTGTTTGTTTTTTAGTATTTTTTCATCGTTGTAATGTTTTAAATGTACAACTATAAAAAGTAAAAGTCACAAATGGAGAAACAGTGAGGGGTGTGGGTGGTCACATGTCCCTGTGCTTATTTCTTTAAGAGCAGGAGGACACCAGTGAGAGGGGCCCCTGGGAGCCCTTATCATCCTGCGTGGAGTACAGTACCTCGGACGTCCCACCAGACCTACGGCTGGTTCTTCATCATTGGACAAGAGTGCACTAGCAACACTTCATGTATCCACACTGTATCATGGAACTTGGCTTAAAAGCTAATAAATTACTCCATTGATTTAAAAACACCCAAATGTTGATGTAATCTGCTCCGTGTGCCATTAATGGAAATTCCAATGTGTCAGGATTATAATAAGTGGAATAACAAAGCCGAGAGCTATGTATAATTGTAGAAAGCAAGCTAGGTTAATAAACGCTGCAGATTAATTTGGGAAATCAGACAGAATAATTTGTGATCTATGAAAAACCAATAAGGCCTCATGGCAAATGGCAAATTTGCAATACATTTTTATGATCATATGTGTCTATAATTGAAAGTTCTGATTTTTTTTTTCTTTTGTTAACATAATCATTTCAAAGTATTTGATTAGCTACCAACAAAAAGTTGTTGATAATGAAATAGTTTGATAGTCTGACAACTAGCCTATACCAAAATGTTTACTTGAATAGTAATCATAGTAAAACTAGCATGGAGAAATTAATAAAAAGTGCGACTCCAGAACATTGTTTCGAGCATTGACTTAAAATAGCAATAATTTATTTAAAAATGTGAAAAACGTCAAAATACAAATTATTACAAAATTTATCCGCAGATCATTTGAAAATCTGGGTGTCTTTACACAACAGAGTAAACATTAGTTACATTGTGGAGCTGTTACATAATACAGTGTTGTTTTTATTTTTTTTTTACATGCTTCGGTACTCCTCGGCAGTAAGGCGACATGACTTTTTGTCCCAGAACACCGCCCCATCAGGGAATTTTGTCCCAGCCGGCTTCCCGTAGCCTCATTCAAGAGAGTGGGGGTACCGAAAAGGGATTCAAAGTGCTGCTCTATGTTTAGTTATAAACCCCCAACTCATCCTTGAAACCACCTGGGCTAACCCTGACCTGCTTTCTGCCTCCATCTTGTCCCCTCGTCCTAGCCACTGTCGGGTCACTTGTAGTTTTGTTAATGATATGACATAAAGGAAAACAAAATCAAACAATTGAACTACCGTGGAATATGGAAAGAGAAAAAAACGACAAAATTAGTAAAATCCTGCTGCTAGAAAGTACAAAATAGAGGGTTCTCGAAGTCCATGAACTTTCAAGTAACTTTTGGGAACAAATGTGTGGGAATGAGACAGTGAACTCCACGTTGAGATGCTGTTTGTGAGTTTTTAAGGTGAGCAAACGGGTGGCAAAGTGATTGGGTGAGTCAGTAAGGAAAGTCCCAGAGAGGATGGGTGCGTGGGAATCTTCTCTCCTCCGATTAGCTAGAAAAATCCACAAAGTCTCTGGCTAGTGGGCTTTTCGAAAAAGGGAGGGCGGTCCATCCTCCTTTTTTGCCAACCTCCTCCTCGATCCATTTTGAGTCTCTTTTCCAAACAGTAGTCTCTCCAAAAACGTTCCAAACATTCTATAAAAATCCATTACTTGATCATTCTGTGTCCGTCTACGTCACTGCCTGATAAAGCTCCCCCAAAATTGGCAGCTGCAGTGCACTTAAACCAAAATGGGCTTGTAGTATGGGAAAAGAACATCAATCGTTGTCCTACAATTCCCAGTAGCCCTAGAGAGCAGCGTCGGCAGCATTAGCAACCGCCTTTTCAGACCTCTCCGAAACCAAATTTGACGAAAAGAAGAGAAACATCAGGAGGAGAGGAGGAGGAGGAGTCGACTGAAGCTTTTTTTCCGTTTCGAGTTCCTGCTTCAGACTTTGTAGTAGATGTTCGCTGGGCTTTGCGGCGGCATTTCCTGGACAATGTAGACCGGATGTCCGTAGTCCCCGCTCACCTTCTCGTAGTGCGGGCAGAAAACGCTATCGGCAGTCCTGAGCGGCATGATGATGTAGCGGGGCTCCGCGCCGGTCTTGTTGC
>KN470741.1:1725-32073 GCA_000787095.1 Periophthalmodon schlosseri | reverse complement strand
AGCCGTTGTTGTTGCCGCCGCCGCGTTTGGGCGTGGGCAGGTTGCTCAGGGAGACCGTGGTGCCGTGCTGCGGTGAGTGCTTCCGGTGCCGCCGCCGGTACTTGAGCAGCAGCAGGACCAGCATGATGATGATGATGATGAAGATGACGCTGCCCGAGGCAATGCTGACCACAATGGCCACCTCCGAGCCCATGGTGCCGGACGACTTGCCGCCTGTGTCCACGTCGCTCTCATGCGGCGCAGAGTCTGTGGAAAAAGAAGGGTGAAACGTTAGTATTCTGGTTTAAATTGTTAAATGGAATTAATCGCCCCATTCACACATAGTTCCCAGTAAACTGCCGGGTAAAGATGTCAGAATGTTCAGCAATATCCCCCGTTCACACATGCACTAGTCCCAGAACATTTCCGGGTCTGCATTGTTCACACTTAACCAAGGAAATCCATACTGGCTTTGTTCACACCTAACTCTGTTCTGGCAAAATGCAGGTAAATTCCCGGGTCAGGGGGGCCATGTGTGAATGGGGCTCATGTATTGTTTTTCCTGCTTTTTCCAACTGTCATTGTTAGCCTGCTTCCCTTGCTTCTCAACCAATCAGCTCTCAAGCCCGCATTAACGCTCCCTTTCTGCAGCCACAACCATCCTCTGATCCATCTCCACCGCAGCAGCAGAACCAACAGCCTCCTCAAACACATCTCCTCCTCTCTTCCACCACCCGGACGTCAGCGGAAGATATTCTCGCAAATACAGAATTCTCTTCCTTTATTGCATCTGACTTCTGTACCTGCCCGAATCCAAGTTTCCAAAAGTTTATCCATTACTGGTGGACTGGCTGGACTTTTTTCCACACAACCAGACAGGTTAAAAAAACTGCAATACTTGTTTACGGTATCTCGATGGATTCGGGGGGAAAAAAGACACACGACTACTGAAAGAATTGACGGAGTGAGATGTGACCGGGGTTCCTAATGTGGCTCGTGAATGAGCAGAGAAGAGGCACCCTTTTCAGCGCCGTCTCCTTATTGGCCGGCGGTAAAAGCAAAGGTGCATTGAACTGTGAGGAGCGCCAGAGTGAGACCTCCCCATTCAGAGCTGCTCTATAAAGGTCAGGTTCGATCGGTGGCTATTCACATGCAGCCGGCGCAGACAGTAACCTTGACAAGGGCAATAGACAAAATGGCTTCAACTTGAATGACACTTTTGAATGATTGAAAATAGAACTTTGGGAATAGTAATTAGGGATGCAGTCGAAAAAGGATATTGTAGTAATATTTTTGTAGTATTTTTGCAATAATAATGAAAGTTTGATGTGGTAAAAAAAAAAAGAAGGTGAGCAGATTATTGAAAAATAGATTGTGAATGTTGTTTTGAAGCTATGCAAAATGTGAATATTGAGTATATGGTTCATAATTTAAAAAAATGAAAATTGAAAAATGAAAATGGAAAAAAATGTGTTGTAAACTTCCAAAAAAAGGGACATTTCGGTGCTTTCTTAAGTAATTTCACATTCATCTGATACTTAATCTTCAGTTTAAAGGCTTGTGTTGGGCTGACATAATATTGTCTGAATATTATTATTGGGAAAAATATAGTGCAATATTAATTTTTCTTTGCTAATTAATTGGATTAATAAAAATAGATTCATTTGGCATGAATTAGTCAGAGTGAATATGACAGAAGGTATGTTTTGACCAGATTACAAGTGCTGAAGATCAGCATGATGGCAGGGCGCCGAAAATGGAAAACTATTTTGGTTGTTTACAAGGGGATTATGCAGCCTCAGACTCGGACCCCATATGCTCTCGCTACAGGACCAAAATGAAGTGACAAAATGGGGATGAAGATTGAAATTGGACTGGACCAATCACACTTGCCATGCAGATTTGTAAGCCAAATGCATAGTGAAATACTTATTTGCTTTCATTCGCGCAGTCTAAAATGTAAACGTAAAATGAACTAAACCTGAATTTTTTAGTCATGACCAATGCTTTAGTGTGTGGTTGAGTAGAGAAAATTGTGGAAACTTTTAACGTTTTAAATCGTAATGACTCTAATGACGCACTATTTCAAAACCGCAAAATTTTACACTTTTCCAAGTTGTCAACCATTTTACCGGTTTTCCATAAAAAAGTGGGACCCAGTCACCGCTTTATTTAGGCCAACGTGCTTTTTGTGCTATGGCCCTTTTTTGGGGAGGGAAATTGCTACTCACTTCTTGGTGCCAGACTTGAAGCTTGGAATCTAATAGCTGAGATAAGGCCCTATATCGTGGGCGGGTTGTGATTCTATGTGGAGGGGGGTCGGAACAAGTGGCTTTCTGTCCTGAGAGCAGCTCGTTAAAGAAAGATGG
This sequence comes from Periophthalmodon schlosseri, assembly GCA_000787095.1. Lineage (NCBI taxonomy): Eukaryota > Metazoa > Chordata > Actinopteri > Gobiiformes > Gobiidae > Periophthalmodon > Periophthalmodon schlosseri. Next base: position 29,725 of record KN470741.1, on the reverse strand, counting down.
CAGACAGCGATCGGATCATTTTCCTGAAAATGTCACTTAAAGTGCCGCGTCGAGCCTGGAATCGAGCCAGCGTCCTTGAGCCGAGCTGGAGATGCCTATCAGTTTTATGGGCAACATTCAATTACCTCCTTGATGAATCGCAGACTTGTTGGCTATCCTTAATGTTGCACCTTACTATTTTTTGTTGTTTACCATGTTTTATCTTATGTTCTGTAGTGAAATTGTGAAAATTTAATTATACTGTATATATAATTTGTATTTATTTTTTTCATTTGTGAGAAGGTCCACTCTGTTAACCATTATATGTTATCCAACCACACAATTGCTTATTAAAAATACAAATTCATACCTTATCGCTGTGTCATCTGACTTAATATTTACAAATAAAGTGCATTACTGTTGAAAATCTAAAACTATTTATTAATTTGACTGAATAATGCCACCATCTTTGTTTTAAAATGTCCTTTAGCATGTGTTTTGGAGTTTGCATACTTACTCAACTCAACATTAATATCGATCAGGCATTAGAATTCCTTTGCAAAACAACGAATACTGCATTTTCGACAAGCCAGAGTCCTTGAGCTGAGCTGGAGACACCTATCAGTTTATGGGCAACATTCAATTACCTCCTTGATGAATCGCTGACTTTTTTTCCCCTCATAACCACACACATAGACAACCGCTTTTTCACAACAACAATGGTGTTCCAAAACAGCTTCCATAAATTCTGCTTCCACTTAGCTCTTTCCCAGGGTTTTTTGTGGTTGTAAATAGCAGGAGGGTGAGCTCACCTGGCTTCTCCAGCACATCGTTGGTGTTTTTAAATGGAGTCTTGCCGTCCGGGTGCTTGGGCGGGTATGGTACTCTGGTGGGGTTGTCTTTGGGTGAAATAGGGTCTGAGGGACCTGGAACAGAAAGCAAAGTATACCAAATAAGTTTTTTTGTTTTATATACTTTACTAAGTATGAGAATTGGTTTAACAAATAACAACTGGGGCTTTGGTTAAACTTCCCGAGAGAGAATGCGTTGGCGTTAACCACATCGTTTTACTATTGTTGCATGTTTTCATTGTTTTATGCTCGGTTTTGTTTACATTGCTTCATAGTTCACAGCACAACTTTACAGCCGTCTCACAATTGTTTATTGTTTCAGCTACTTTGCTAAACACTGGGATTTACAATAAGACAGGAAGCTTACGCACAGGTCCTTTCTTGCTAAATTGCTTGAGATTTCTTTCTATCTGAAAAGTAGCAGACTACACTGTCTGTGACCCTGTCTTTTCCTTCTGTTTCAATTCATTTCTTAACCTTGAAAATCATTTAGCGAATGGAGCTATTGAAACAACTGTACAACCTTGGGAATTTCCCTCTGTATCATAATAGCTGTAATTAATAGCAGCACCATTGAATAGCAAGACGTTTACAGAGCTAAAAGGTTTGCTTAGACATGTCTGTGTTAGTAAATGGGCACTGAAGAAGCTAATAGCAAATAGCAATATTGTGGTTTACAGTAATCTTGTGGTTGTGCAGCAAAAATGTTGAATGAAATATAAAAATGAGTGGGAGTAGATTAAGAAAATGAATAGCTATTTTTGAAAGTAATCAATGTCTGGAATGTTTGCATATACCAAATCATAAGTCTGCTGTTATTTCCGATAATATAATGACCACTGTGGAAAATCTTAAAATATATATAACATGTTAATTTTGTACTTTGAAATACATGAGATTTTGGTACTAGATTCACCAGTTCATACTCATATTCTTCGTATAAGTCCCTCAAATGCCAATGCAAATGGTTGTGCTTAAAACTGTGAACTATATATCAACCTTATCTCCTACCGTTTTATTGCTTTATATTTCTGCTAAGTCCTGGGCATCTGAAGCACATTTCCACAGCACAAGTTTTCGGCCGAGGGAGCATGCACAGCAGATGCTCGGTGTGTGCGTGCAGGCCCTTGTAATGTGTATGTGTGTGCAATGGGCCTTCCGCTACATTACTCCTGGATCTGGATCTCGGCCCCTCGGAGCCCCAGGTGTCATGGAGACGATGGAGCTGTTTGCAATGCGGCCTCCCCTGACCTTATTAGGACATGTGCGGGGCTTTGGGGAGGTACCGGGGCCCCCGCCTGGTGCCCAGGGGCATTGTAACTCAATAATATGGTACTCACTTTGCCCCACTTTCATGACTATCTTCATGGACTTGGTCTTGCACACGCCGCCGTCCTGGTTGTCGATGCCCTCCATGGTGCCATTAGATGTAGCTGGAAGAAATGCAGAAAAAACAAGGTTAGATTTAGCTATGTGAATTAAGAAGTTTGATTCTTTTAAAATTGTGAAAACTGAAAGCATATTTTATTTTGATATAGTTTAAAAAATCTACAAATGTTGAACCTGATGATTTTCATTTATTCATTGAACACTGAATTTCCAATAAACCTCATATGGGACCCTTGCATTTACTTCCTTCCTTTTTGCCGAGAAAGGAAATGACTCATCGATTCGTTCATAACAACACAATTCATCCCTTCGTCACCTCCTTCGCCCAACACCGGAGGAACACTTCCGTCAAAAAAGTCAATTATCTTGAGTAATCGTGACCGTAATATCGCTTAACTGCACCAATGGATCTTATGTAGAAGGCAGTTAAAGGAGAAAGAGGATTCGAAGACAGCAGCCATGTTGGCACGCCGCGGGTAAAATTGTTGGATCATCCTATATTAGCGTTAACTACCCTCCCGAGATGGATAACCAGTTATTAAAAATACGCTTAAGGATTTTAAAAGGCTTCGAGGTAAGGAGGGAGCTGACAAAAGTGTAAACCCAACTCGAAAATGGCCGCTTTCCAAGAGAGAGAGTCAAATAGAAGTGATGAATTGCTCAAATAAAAAGCTATTTGAAGATCTAAGTAAGAACGCAAGCGGTGCTCTAAATGCTAAAATCGGGGGACGTTTCTGGCAGATGTTGGGAATGGAATCTGGAGAGGAGGAGCAAGACGTAGTCCCACTTGTGACAGGGAGGAACAACACAGCCCCCGTTAGCAGATGTTTAATAAGCCGAATCTGCACTTTTCATAAATAAACAGATGTAGACAAGAACTTCAAATTGCCTTAAGGGACAGAAATAAACTGAATAAAAGGGCCACTATTGCAACCCAGCATCTAGAGGCCATCTGTGGTAATGCAAGTCGGGGCCGTCAATCAGCATGATTTTGCATCATCGTTAGCCTCGTAGCATAATTATATCAAAGAAATAGACAATGTAAAGTCAATTTCAATAAATAAACCAACTACAAAAAGAAAGAAGTCGCCAAATTCTTCTGAAATGCATCAAAGCCTTCCCTTGTGTGGGCCTTGCAAGCCAACATCGAAGCCACTAAGCCATGCCAGCTCCAGTCTAGGGACAATAACCAACCCTTTGATTTGATAAAAGAACTTGCCCCGTGTGTAGAACAAATGACAGAGTGCATAAAAGCTATATTTGTTGTGGCCGGCGTCTAGTGGCCATCAGCAGTAATAGACTTCAACAGTGACCGGAATAACAAGGCCCTTTGATTTGATAAATTGCATCTCTGTGCTGTGTGCTTCACGTCTCGGCGCGGGCTAGGGGCCAAAGCTCAATCAAGTGTACATGTCGAAAGCTCATTAGCTCCTCTGTGATGCTCCATGCTGCCCCCCCCAGGTTGCAGGGAGTAAGTAAGTGGAACTGTGGGATAGGCAAATGTCCACATAAACATATTAGTAGGAAAGTTACATACAATTTAGTGCTGTCACGATACAAAAATTTCAAACTCGATTTCGACTCAATACTCGAGATCGATTATGATATCCAAGTGATAATTTTAAAAGCAATTTTTTAGACAATATTGTAATTTTCAACACAAAGTTGCAATATTTGTTTATTAAAGCATGTGGTCTCACACTAGTTCTGATAAAACTTTTTTTTCAGTGTTGATACTTCCTTAAATCCTTAAATCAGCATCTAGCTTCGATACTAGTTTTGCTATCGATTAGCGCCAGATTTTCGATACTTTTGACAACCCTAACACAATTACCATTCTTTTTACAGCAACATGAATATTCTGTACATTTTTAGAAAAACTGATACGTGTGTACTGTTCTTGTTAAAAGAATGTTAAATTAAAATGAGATTTAGATTTGCGACATTTTTTTCCGCAATATTTGTCCAACTACATTACAAAATCGATATATTAACAACTGGCCCAATCAAATGCATGCTGAAGCTCATTAGCAGCTCTACGCCACCGTACCGCCCCCCAAGGACGCCGGGAGCAAGTGCCCACCATCGAACAGTGGGTTAGTCAAAAAAAAAAAAGGGAGCGAAGGGAGGGAGAGGGGTTTGTGGTCTATCAGGTCAGTAACACAGAGGCTAACGAGCTGCCAGGGCTTAGCGGCTTGGCCTGTATCCAGCGCCCAGTGGCCCGCATTCAGTTCACTCCCCCTGGCCTCCTCCCTGTTGCTTCTGGTCCGGGACTGGCAGCATACCTTCCCCCTACCTTAGCTTGTCTCGACGTGCCATATAAGAGATGACTGAAAAATGTAACTACACAGGTCTCAGATTTATGTTTTTAAAAAAAAAAAAAAAAAAAAAAAAAAAAAAAATGGCTGCCACGTTGTTTACTCCCAGCTACCAAGCATTCTGATCTACTGCGACGATGCCAGTGAACATAAAAAGCATGTGATCGTCCCTCCCTCTGTCCCTCCTGTCTGGTCCGCCCCGGTTCAAGTGCTGACCATTGGCTATTTTTCAGAGGAGAGTCAAAAGCACATTATAGATAAAGCTTCTTAAAGGCTTGGGCTTGTGTCCTCACCCGTGCATTGTGTGTGGGCTTTTGGATGAACCTGTTAGTACAAAACATAGGAGTTTCACAATAAGCCAGATTCCTTTAACATGATTGGTTTGCGCCGTGATTGGAACAGCAAGAACTCGGACAAGCATTTTCTGAGGTAAACTAAGATCGCATTTGAAGGGCTCAGCAAAAATTTTGATGTCAAATGTGTCCAAAATGATTCGTAATCCGCAAAGTCCTTTAATCTTTATAGTACACAAAAATCCCACCCTACTCAAGCATCAAATTCCTCTTCTCCTTTAAATGCCGGCGTACAACACTCTCTCTCTCACGCTCTGGCAGAGGCAAAAGGCTTGCAGTCCGGCAAAAGCCTGACTTGGATTTCAACAGAATGCGATTGTTGAATGGGCTACAGCGGCCTGAATGGTCGGGCCCTCTGAGGTTAGCTAGCAGGACAGAGCTAACTGGATAATCCATGACGCTGGAATGGAGGGTAGGGGCTGGGATGCAAAGCGTTTTCATACAAGAGCCTCAGGAATGGACTGGACCATAGAACTGCTAATAGATAAGACTCACCGCTAATGGGGCTAAATGTATGACCTTGGCAGGCGAAACAAAGCGCGGAAACGTATAGCCTATTAAGAGGAGCACTTGAACAGACTGACAATATTTGACATTAGAATAGGGTTATATTGTCAAACTTGTGTGGTATGATTATTGTGGTCATTGACATCATGAACGACAATGAAATTCATCATTCAAAATCCAGTGTTGTGCAGGCAGACATTCTGAATTGTACCTTTTTGCTCCTAAAATTCTCAAGTTCCATAAAAATGTCTTAATCTTGACGTCCCTGACAAATATGTTACAAATTTAGTGTCAACTTCTTGCCAGAAAACTAGTTCAAAACATGCTAATTCAGGCCTCGAAGACAGAGGAAGAAGACCATCCGGCAAAATCACTCAGTGGGCTGTGACAAAGTACAGCAGGAGACCAACGAGACAGCTTGAGTGGCAAAAACACACACCTTCTCACACACACACACATAGGCCAAATCACATGTCAGTTCTAACAAATGTGTCTCCAAACCAGCAGTGTGACCTTAGTGTGTGAAAGCCACCTGTAAATCTAGCACTGAATCAACAATGCCACCTCTGCTGCTTCCAGACATTTTAACTTAATTTGAGCCTGTTTATCAAGTCACGGGAGTAGAAAATCAGCCCATGTCTAAACACAGACAGTCAATTGTGGGCTGTGGCATTCGGAACAACACACTGAGCTTTTAACTTGATTAACTTGGAGTTCTTGTGGAGGTGGAAAATTGCTATTGCCACAGATAACTTGCTTATGGTTGGGCAGTTCAGAAGTGCATTCAAGACGATTCAAACGTAGAAACAGATTTTAGTTCAGCGAACAATGCACTACACACTAAACAAGAATCAGCACATTAGTTAAAATAACATCATCTCTCCATGATTTTTCTAATTTCAGTCAAAATTCTCTTCCAGTGGGGTAAGAAAAAAGTCATATTTTTTACTCAGCAGGCAGGGAACCTTAAAATATGATAAAATAAGTCAGAAATATTTTGTCAAAAAAAAAGTCTAGAATTTCAAATTTTGGTCAACGCTTACAAAACAAACCTACAATTTAGCTGTGGAAACACTGCGGGCCATAAATCAAAGCGGTGAAATGACGTGAAAATTGTATAAAATGACGGATAAATGATAATGAGGCGATTATGTAATGATAATTGTGGCAGGGACTCCTAGCTAAACCGTGCATCTGTCCTCTCGCATATGAAAGAGCCTTTGAAACGTCCAAAACAATACTTTGGATGTGGTTTCGCTTAAGGTTGCCAAAACTCTGCGCGTATAATTACACCACGCTGAAAGAGGGAGTTGTAACGGAGTGAGGAGACGTCCCTGACACAGAGATATGAAGGGAACAGATGGACGGGAAAAAAAAGAAAGAAAAAAATTGGAGAGATGAGGACTGACAAAGACAGGCTATGAGCTAAACACACAGCGTCACTTTGCTCCATGAACTTTCTGAGCGTGAATTCATCGACATAGCGCCGAGCCTTGTCACCGTTTGTGCGGCGTAATGAGGGATGACAGGGTGCAGGTTCGGCACTGACCCAGAGAAGCAGGCCGGGGCATGCAAAGGTCACCTCCGCGAATCAAGCTAATGGACGAACGTTTAAGGCGCTATTCATGAAGCATTAAGATTTCTTTGGGACCTTAACATGTACACAACTAAGTTTTATCAAGTGGTTGACCGACTGACCTGTACAAAACAATCTGCAGAACGTGTAATTTGAACACCTGCATGAATATATTCGAAATGGCGATGAAATGTTAAACAAGTACAATAATCAAATGCATTTCAGACAAAGTTGGCAAAAGTCTAAATTAAAAGGTTAGCAAGATTTACATTAAAACCTAGTGTACTGGATATTTATCAGCTGTGGATATCCAACTTGAATTGTTGCTAATATTTTTCTAATTGTGCTATAAATGATTGAAATTTTGATTCAATTCAAAATTTCAATCATTTATAGCTACTGAACACATAAAAAAAGACTTGCTTTCAGATTACTGAGACTACACTACTGTATTTTTCAAATGAATCCCAACAATTGAGAGCTGCCTGAATTAGATTTTTCCCATTTGTCATAATTTGCATTTGGACACTTGGACAGTAACACCTGCTCCACATGACAAGTGCAGCCTGGGACATTTTCAGCAGTTAAATCCTTAATGAAATCTCCCCAGTCTGTCCTTTAAATGCCCTGTTTCTGTTCTAGTTTTTTTTCTTCTCTGCTTTTCACCCTATCCTTTCTGCCATCTCTTCCGCTGCCCTTCTTTCCCTCTTTAGCTCATATAATCATCTCGCTCGCTGGCTTCTCGGCTGCGGGCCATGCTGCCGACAACAATCACATCAAACTCATCTGCTCTTTAAACTGGAGCAGCATTGTGCACTAGTACTCCATTATATACACGTACGCACATGCACCGTGGACTCTTGCGTGGCTGGGAAAACTGCTGAAGAACTACAAAAAATGCTATGCTTGGATAACAAAAGAAGCTAATGGACCCCTAGTGTGCTTTCTCTAAAGTGCGCCCTTTGATTGAGCTCAAAGCCAGAGCGAGTTTCACAGTCAAGTAGTGCTAGGATGCTAACAGTTGAATGCGATGACAGCTTGCAGATTATTTTGAGTTTTAAAATCTGGGAGTGGATTTTTGTTAAAAAATATAGTTGAAAGTAGTGAAAATGTGATATTCAGTTTATATTGCAATAAAAAATTTAAAATTCTGACTGAAAGTGGGCTTTTAGAAAGTTTTACACTATTTTAGGCTGATTGAAAGCAAAATATCAAAAACCTTAAATGTCATAGTTTAGCCTTGTTGCAATGTAGTTATAGCTCTTTCCACTAACACAACCATTTTGATAATTGCAAGTTTGTATTTTATAGAACGGTAAAATAACTATCTTCAATATTTTAAAACTAAAAGGCTGTAAGAATGGAACACTATACACTAATCAAGACCCGCTTGGCACAATGCTTTGCACAAGGCACTCCTAATCCAATTGGTGGGCCCTGAGATCCGCAGCATTGATGTGGAAGCCTCTGCGATTGTAAGAAGAAATAGAGGATTAAACGGTGGTTAATTAATTACGTATCGAGTGGTCTCTCCAAAAGACTAATGCAATCTGTGCAGTGAACTTTTTTGTCACAGTCTGATGGATCTTGGACAGTGCTACCGTGGGACATGGGGGGTGGATGTAAGTAAGTAAGTGAGTAAGTGGGAGGCCTGTCACGATATTTACTATATCGACTAATCTTTCAATACATAATAGATGGAACAATACTTTTTGGAGGTCAATATTTATCGTGGGTCCCTATCGTGGGCACTAGTGGGATTTTTTAAAATTTTTTTTTTTGTACTAAGATGCAATTTGAGCAGTAGAAGGTTGAATTATGAACTTCTTTGACTCATTATACATACGAACGAACCACTACGAACTACTAGGGGGATAATTCCACTTTATAATTTGCTTTCGATATTATCGTTTATCATCTATATTTACTTCAGCAATATATCGCACTTCAAAATTTGTTATCGTGACAGGCCTAGTAAGTAGCGATGGGGATGAGGGACATACAATAGATAACAAAATGGAGAGGATTTCAAATGCAAACAGCAAATGGATATGAAGTAGGGTTTTAAAATATATTGCAAAGCTATAAGCATTATTGTTAACCGCTAAAGCACTATGTACACTTTCATTTGATAGAAGTGTATATGTTTTACCCTTACTATATTAAAATAATATTATGACTTTAATTACTCAATGATTGATTAAGCTAATTTAGCTCATGCTGGTCCTATTAGTCTGTTTATTTACTAGGTTGACTTGTTAACAAAAGATTCAAGTTTGCTTTCCTTTAATTGAACTTAATTTGCAAAAGAAACAACAAAAAGGCCTATTTTAAAACGCAAGATTCCAGTATTTCAATTTTTTTCTCATACCCTCGCATCTTGTTTACAACAGCTTTAAAATATGAATACTTAAACTAGTTTTACCCCTTCAAGGTAAACTGCCGAGACTGCACCTCCGCCTACACACTTTGGTCACCCTCCCGCCTCGTGTCTATTTTGACGCCTGTCTGTGCTGTTTTGCCTGTTACAGTTTACACATGAAATGCTGGGCCCATGTCAGACAATAGACCGTCGAGTACACGGCATAAGTCAAGGCGAGATGAGGAAAGTACAGCCAGGAACTAATTCCCCCGAAAGGCGTGAGGCAGTTCATTGGACTTAACTGCTCTATTTACATTGTGTTTGTAGGTAGATTAGCTGTTGACTTCTTTTAACTCTTTTGTGTGGCAAAATGGAATGCTGTTCAGAGGTGCTTAGCTGGCGTGTCTTTGTACAGCTGTGTGTGACATGGTTGTATGTTATCATTATTTACTCCCGCGCGCATAAGTGTTAGCGCACCTGCCTCGGCCCACTTCGTCCACCGCCTTCTTCGTTAACCCAAATTTAACCCCTCGCGCCGTTTTGTTGTGATCCCTTCCTTCAAACCAACAAGAAAGCCAGGCCGGGTAAGTAAACACGGAGCATAGGCCCATCAATTATTAAGTGCGGTGTTTGGGTGTGGAGAGGAGAGGAGGAGATGGAAAAGGGGAGGGGGGGGGTGTCTGCTTCGGAGTAAAGGCTTTGTAGTCCTGCGGAAAAGTCACACAGACCATGTCTAATGTGGTTGTATCTATCGTTATCAACACAGTGCTGACACAGTGGAGAAGGCGCTGTAATGCAAATTCATCTTCTACCTAATATGAACAATGTGATTTTTCAAATGGAGGGCATGTGATTAGGATTAAGAATTAGCTATAGCTATTTTACAGATGCCCACTTTAGAACTTTACTAGTGGAAGGTCCCCCACTTGATGTTAAACCTTTGTCTAGAATGTTCCACAGTATGGCCATGAACATATCTATGTCCATGGAGATTAGCAGGTGACGTCACCAGGCCAAGTTACGTCAGATCTGTGGAGAGGTGACCTAACTCACAGTTATAATGCATGTTTTTCAATGTATTTTCAGCGACAGAAACACCAATAAATGCTAGATGCATACATTTAATACCATACTGTGGAAGATTCAAGTCAGGTACATATGGATCACCTTTAAAATATGCCCTGAACTATTAACCTGATACTCAACAGCATGCACTAAAGAGAAAGTATTTAATTTTAAAGATACCAATGTCCAATAGGCCGTTTCCCAAATTTGACACGACATATTAAGACTAAATACACCTAACAACACCAAAAATAATGCATTATCACACCCCATTACCTTTGTGAATAAACCAATCTGCTAAACCTGCATCATATTTACAAAAGGCTGGCTTTCATTGACTTAATTTGCTCAGTGTGCGTCCACCCGCACACCTGTTCGACACGAGCGCGGCGGGATATGCAGCGGCATGCAAATATCCTGCAGCTATGACACATTAGCGACAGAGCAGCCACTGTTTGGGCTTTAAACGGCAGACGGGAACCTGTTTCTGGGGAAAAACACATCTGCTACACGGGTCTCACAGTGGCATTTCTCATTCATGTTGAGTTAATTTAATGATTTATGAAGTAGTTTGTAAATTTGTCTAGTTTATCTACTAAATATGATCCTAATATTTAACTTTTTGGAAGCTGATATTGCCCAATGTGTACTTTGTGATTGGCTTTAGAAGATTAGAAACTTTATTTAAAGCCTAGAAAATTCCTTATACAATTCAACTGTTACCTTTTTCATCTCAAGTCTTCACTGTGAACCAAAATGGAACCTGTCATGTGACAATTATGTAATTTTTATGCTGGATGCCCTTCTAGAGGCAACCAGATAGATTACTGTAACAAGTAATGGAGGTGAATTGTCAATGGTCAAGCAAGATTCAAACCAACTACCTAAATTCTAAACCACTCTCTAGTTCATACTACCTAAATTCTAAACCACTTTTTCATTTCAAATCTCCACTGTGAACAAGTCATATGGCAATTATATGATATTTATGCAAGATGCCCTTCCTATGGCAACCAGATTATAATAACAAGAACGGGCAGTGGGGGTAAGTACCAGGTAGACAACATCACTGTATATGCTCAAGCAATAATGTAACAACTACCCTCTGGCTCATACAAATCAAATTCCTAACCTGCTACACCACTGCCTCCCCCAAATTGCTTTAAAATTGTAAAAAAAAAAAAAAATTCCACAGACGATTTCCAACTTCTCTCCTTCTTGGGTTCCGCAGTGACTATGAGGCCTCCCTGTACAGTGACAGCTCACAGATGGCAGTAGCAGAGCATCACAGATGGCTCCCCCCCGTCTACGCTGCGCAGATGGTTCAGTCCACCTCCCGTGTTTCAAATTGGGGGGCCGTCACTAAAATCCTCGTCTCCACTTCCTCTGGGGACGCCATTCGTACACCGCAAGCAATGCATGTACCTGCTTCGCTTTAGAATGGTTTGGTCGATTTGCGAATGCCACAAGTCAGATGGATCTAAATACATCAAAGAGTTGGAGAAGTCTGCCAAAATCACAGAAACAGCACAGCCCGCACTCCTTTGAGGCATTTGGAGTCCTACAGACACACATTGCTCCTCTCACCTCAAATGCTTAGTAACACAGTTGCTAGATTAAGTGGGTGGACTGACACCTTTTCAAGTATTTCTTTCTACCATGTTTCAACAACTTTTGGCACAGATATTCGACTTTGCAACCCAGTGAGAGGTCTAAAATGGAATTACGTGCACGGCTTTCTGTTTTCCAACATTTTGCGACAACACCTGAACTCACCTCGAAGTTTGGGATGCATAATAACAGCTTTCGGATCATAAAAATACCTTTCCAAATTGATTGAAGGCATTTAGTTTTCGCGTACAAGTCGCGCCTAGCTATGTGAAGTATGTTGAAGACAGCTGGTCCTCTCCTGCTCCTAAATTATGTAACAGCTAATTTATTATACCTTTCGGGAGAGTACTTATTAATAGTGGTGCCAACAAAATAATGGCCAAGTTGTGGGTTTGAGTATATGGGAAAACTTCAGCTAACTTAAGAAATTGGTAGACATTTGTACATATGCGTTTGATGAATTGCAAGAACCTTAAAATGCTTATAATATGAACTAAATATATCAACTCATATACATTTTGGTCAATACTTACAGATGATATAGTAGTCTTTCCCTCTGAAGAATTCCAGTCCCCACAAGTTGGGACTGAACTCCTGAAATTTGAGGGTGAATTTGACGTCCTGGTCGGGCTTGACACAGTTCAGGAGTGGCGTGTCGGCTTTTGTGATGGTGCAGCTTTCCAGTTGGTCCCTTGGCACCATGTACACTTTGTAATACTCCACGCCTTCGCCAATCCCGCCATCCACCCGCGGGCAAACAATGTCCAACTTATCCCCGATTTGAGGGTACAATACCACGCCTTGGCCTTGGATGAATCTGTAAAAAAGATGGTGGAAAAAAAACCATTATTATTACATTACACAGAATGGATTCTTGTGCGGACATGTTTGAGTAATCCCGGATCATTAGTCTGACATCACAAGGTGAACTCAGCCTAAATATGCAGGATTTGTGTGTTAAATATGTGTGAATGAAACGAAACAACATCTCAGGTATGTTTTTGATGAGGAAACATTATAACATAGATGAGAAAATAGCATAATATAGGCCCTTTAAGAGATGCAAAGTCATTCATTATGTAAGTGTTTGCCGCCATATCTTTCAAATTCGAGCAGCCGGGTTAATTATTGATGCGGTAATTACTGATTGTGTTCATTAATTTTTCAAGGGTGGGGTGGTGGCGGAGGGGGATGTATATGTGCAGATTTGGAAAGTTGAGATAATGAGGCGGAGGAAAGAGCCAGCTTGCTTGCGTTTGGTGGGAAAATGTCAGAACAGCTATGGCATACAAAACAGGGAGTCGAGAAACAATGCGAGAGGAACAGCGGTAGACGTAGAGCCCCCAAGGCGGTTCTCTCCAAGTGCACTTTCATTTTCCCTAAATCATTCCCAAAACGTACAATAATGTTGCCATTTAGTCTCATGGTGGTGTCGAGCTCCCTGCCGCGTTCCAGCGATTGCGCACACACACACACATTTGTGGTCAGGAGTTGGAAGTGAAAACATGTACTTATCAGCTAAATGAATTTGCCTCATGCCTGAAACGGTTAGCAATTACTCCACATCCAGAAGGCCTTTGCGGCTTAATGCAAAACAACAATCAAATGCATAGAAATATACACACAAATGATTTCATAAAGAATATTAGCTTGATAATAAAAAGGCCGCCATCTTTAAGTTAATATTATGCACAGCCTGACATGTGCTATTCTGATTACATAAATGGCATATTTGCTTTCATTTCTCTAGACTACAAAGACGCAGAGGGCGCACGGGAACCTTCACACCAGGGACTGATGAAGAGAAGCGGCAAATTCATAATTAACAAAGTGAGCTAAATGAAATAGCAGTGGGGGGAAGGCATGTCCTAATCAGCTTTCATGGCAATAATGTGTGGTTACTAGAGTTACTGTGGCGTTTCTGTCATTTGCGGTTGGATATTTAAGTTTGTCAATCAATCGGCTGATGGCGTCTTAGGCAGCCGAATTTTTTATAAGAGGACAAATAATTAGACTAAGATTATAAAGATTTGAAAGCACAACGGTAGAAAGGAGAAGGCATGGAGCTGTTTACTTACATCTCTGTATACGTAGCTGTTTTTTTTCGTAATTCATAATAAAAATAAAATAAAATAAAAATAATGTTTTTTAGTTGCAGCCCTTGTACCTTTCTACAATTAAATCTGCCTTGCCTATAGAACATGGTCAATGTTAGACATTACAAGGTAAAGGACTAATGGATGGGAACGTTGTTGACAGCTCATATACTCTTATGTCTTTTGTAAAGGCAGTGACAGAGAGAGAAAGAGGAGAGAAAATGAGAGATAGAAAGAGAGAGAGAGGCTTCCGACACACAGGCTCAAGTGCACACAGGCAGCAGCTAGAACTAGGACGAGCGAACATTCTCTCTGCCCCTCGGGGACAACACTCAGCAGTGGCACAGTGTGGCCAGTGACGGGCCGATATGGAGGCTACGTCAATGCGTTGCAGCGCCATCTGGCATCGAACTGGAGCAGCGAGAGAGGGCATGGGAGAGAGAGACACGAGACAAGAGAGGTCCTCCATAAGCCCGCGGGGTGGATCGACTCCCTATACACTGTACGCATTAACTGTATACATGCGCGTTGATGCGCTTGGGAGCACCCAGTCATGCGTGTGGGCAGGCATGTGTGTTTATCCAGTGCGGGGGAAGCATGGACGCGTACATGTGCTAGCGATAAAAATTGTGTGCGGCTCGTGGTGGCCATTATTTATCTAAAGAGGCTCATGTGGAAGTGTTCACTATAATAAGGGCTGGGGAGAGAGGGGGGTTGACTCCAAGCTAACGCGGTGGATGTGTCAAGCTGGGAAAACTGCATGTGTCATTAAAGTTGGGAATGAGTCAGGCCTGGTCTTAAATTGACAACAGTTACAAATTTTGATGGTTGAAATGTGCTCAAACTATAATTACTGTAGCATAGATAAGAATAGCAATATAGAGAGTTAGTTAAAGGGGCACTATGTAACTTTTCTAGTTGCCGTGTTGTCTACTTGTCTCCCTGAGTATGTTATTGCTTCCACAGTATGGCTTTAGAATTGAATAAATGCATGTCATACTGCGGAACATTCCAGACAAAGTCATAACAAAGTATATTTAGTTAAAAATACTAGCTGTGGACAAACAGCTTACATATATTGCCTGAAGTCTAAAACGCTTAAAAGAGGCGACTAATTTCCATTGTTTTGAAGCGCTAGCATTGATGCTATCATCAAAGGAAATGGGCAAAGCTAACACAAACAGCACTAGCTCGAGATAAAATTCCTCATCTTTTCACAACACATCTCCTGCCTCATTTGCTTTTGTTTTCCGTCTAAAAAGAAAGATAAGCCGGTATCATAAAGGAGGTTTGTATCCTGTTCTCTCACTGTCTTCAACCATTCAAAATTAGCCAAAGGGACGAGAGCAGAAACAGGCCGAACGCGCTCCAGTCTCCATTTCACTGCCAGCGCTGCATAATGAATGTATTCAATAAATGCTGACAAAGGAGAGAAACTGTTTGAATGTGGTTTTAAGATAAGCTTGCAAAGAAGGCTGATTAAGGGCAAAAATGAGCTACTTTGGAGGGAACAAAAGACAAAAGACTCAGGGGAGAGTGCGATTGTCGCGTTGGACAGTGATTCGATTGTCGCCTCGTCCCCGCAGCGCCTGCTTCTGTGACAGGTGAATGTCGTATACGGGACGCCTGGATCTAAAGACAGACATTAAGACAAAACAACGAGTACAACAATGAAGAAGGGATGGAAACAAAGAATAAACAGAGGGAGAGATATTTCACAGTTTTCCTGAGGTTATGATTGTATATGGACAAAAGCAACTGCTACACAGACAAGGTTTCCAAAACTTCTGATAGTAGAAATAAGTCACTATCTGTACGAACTATTTAAGATGTATGGTATTGCACTATTAAACTGTATATGTATATAGAAGGTCAATTAATATTTCATGAACATTACCCAATTAAGTGCCAGTAAAGAGTAAACATGTTCAACTGAAATGTTGTTTTTACTATTTTTACTTTTGACAGGCTGTGGAATAATTCATAATTAATGACAAAACATAACATGATTTAAAAGTTGTTTGCATTTTCATATGGTTCTGAAGGTTTTTTATGTCGTTGGGGGCAAATAAACTACAAAATGTTGGTCTTGGCAGTGTTCTATATTTTTAAGAACATAAATGGACAAATTACTCAAAGATTCCACAGCAATTTGGGGTAAAGTTACCAGCTACCAAACTCTAATTGCCTAACCTGTAATTAAAACTATTACTTTACCGCTCAGCTGTGGACTGCTTTGTGTTGACTATCTAGTTTTTGACAGAAACAAGGAATAGAAGCACTTGAAAAAAGCAGAACAACAAGACAAGAGCAGGAAATGAAGACAAATAAAAATCCCGCCCAGACATCTCATGATTGTGAATGCGTTTGACCCCCCGCCCCTTATCCTAAAACAGAGGGCCCCCCCACTAGCTGCTCTGAGGCACACTTGGCCATTCAGCTCCCCCTCTCCTCTCCTCTCTTCCCCGATTCTCTTTCTTCTCTCTTTCTTTAAAGTCCTTCTCCTCCTCCTCCGGGACATAAATATTCCAAAGAGCAGTCGTATTTTATCGACTATAGCCGCAGCTCAGCAAATCAGGCGTTAAAAGCATTACAGGCAGTTAAAGCTAAGCGTAAACAGTGTGTAAAGACATAAGCAGGTTACAGTTGTAAGAATGTGGACATCAATGGGAGGGCTTGACTAAACACGGTAAAGAGGGCCTCCATTTTGTGATGGAGGGAATGAGATAATGTTGGGTCCGAAGTTACTAAAATGGTTCACAAGCAGTGTGGACTTCAAATAGGCTAAACAGTTTTTGACAAATATTTAACAGCAACTTTTTCACTAATTGTGGGTATGGCAAGGCAAGTTTATTTGTACTGCAAAATTCGTACACAAAGTAATTCAAAGTAGATTTTGGGCAGTTCGGATTCATTAAAATAAGTGAAATATGTACTTTTTAAAAAGATGTTGTTGATGTCTTACCTATAGGGTTAGCATATAGTACATAATATTATCATTTAGTTGTTGTATATTACCTAAATAATGTCTTAATTAAATAAAAGTAGTTTGTATTTTCATAATTGCTACAAATAGTAATTGCCACCACATACTGCAGACTTTATAGCGGGACTTTCTGAAAAACTTATCTAAGAATTCCTCACGTAGCGACAGTCTGTAACCTAAGCTATACTCCAACTTGATTAAATGCTCCTGCACAAAAATCATCTTTGACTTTTTCCAATGTCATAACTACATAAGTGATCCTATTCACTGTGGACTCATTATTTTCTGGCCTTTTGAATAACTTTCAAGAGTGTATTTTTTTTCCCTGTCAGTTCTCCGTCATGTCACACACCATTTGTCCTGGCGCGCGATGAGGGCTAACACGTTCATAATCAGAGGAGGTGACAGCAGCCTGCAGGAGAAGACAGACGAAATCGCTCCGAGCTTTTTGATCGCGCTCCGACCCTCTGCGAAAGCAAGCCAACTGCTCAGAGGAGACCAAAAGTTCCCCCGCGCGCTAGTTTTGTGCGTGAATGTGACGACAACCGCAGGTGCCCCGAGTGTTGTGGAAATTTGTGTATTTGGAAGAAACTACAAAGTCACCCAGCTGCAGATGCTAACGAGCTAATGCCTTGGGCTTTCTGTGTAGGAGAAAGGGAAAAGATAGCAATGCAGGATTTTAGGGAAATGAACACAGCAAAAATAGAGCTTTTTAGCAGATAGTTATAAGATAGTTACAAAAAGAAGTTAGGTTATGGTTTTCAAATAGATTAATTTAAGGAATTGGCTTTAATAAATCTTAATTAATTAGATATGATTGTAATTTCCCTTTTTTGTCTGTATAAAGTTTTGAAGTTGCCAATTTTAGCCTACATGCAATTGTTACATTACCAATGAATTCAAATTTTCCAGTTATAAAGTAGTACTAACACATACTTCACACTTAGATATATATATATTTTTTTATTTAAAAGCGACAACTTCTTCAAAATGAATGCACAGTTTACTGTAGCTTACCCGCTAATTACATTAACTGCTGGGGAAAGCAAAAGGTGCCAAATGGCTGTGAATCAGAGCCACAGGTGCTTGACATGGGAGTAAACTTTGAGGCTGACATCTGTTTTGGTCGTTTATCTTCGACTCGGCCTTCTTCGCAACCGAGCGGGTTCTTGGTTGGTATGTTTGTGTGAACGGTGGAACAAGGAGGTGGACATTTGACTGCTTTCCTGAGATTATTTTTCTGTGCAAGCAACAATCTTTTGGTTTTCAAATTGGTTACATTTTCCTGAAAAGTTAAAGTAATATGACATTTAAATATAAAATCGTGTAGTGAGAATATACGGTTGAAATGCTTAAAATATTTTCACAACTTAAAAACCTGAAAAGTTTAAGAATTTCCGTTCGGGGACAATAAAGTGTGCCTTAAACTAACTAAAAACCAACCCTCTTTCACTGTGGTGACTTTTAATAGCTAGTTTTCAATTTAACGTATGCAGTAGTATGACAGTAGTTACATAGTTCCAATGCTTTTCACTACCCAAAAAATGTAAACAGTTACTATCTGAAAAATACACCTCTTTCAGTGCTTTTATGAACTAGTATTTTCCAGCTATTACGCCCTTCCCCTCAATGTCACTACACATCTCAATATAGCCCCACTCTGCTACCCCTGTATTTAGACCTCCAGCTTGTTGCCTTTGTGTGGGCCTCCCCGCTGTAATCCCCATCCTATAATGTTGTCCTTTCTTTCTCTTCCTGTGGCCCTGAAGTTATGAGCAAACATGGCCGAACGCAGGGAGGGCGTAGGGGGGGCTTGTGGATGGTTAGCTTTAGCCCGAGAGCAACTGTTTTGGATGTGAGGATTCATTAAGGCAGGCAGACAAAGGAGGCCAAGCCCAGTCTAGTGAGGGTTAATCCTGGGACAATTCGGTGCAGCTTTCGCCCTCTGCCGGCTGACGAGACGGGGGCTTTATCCGCGCTGTCACCCTATCCCCCCTATGCATGCGCTGCTTTGGGGTGACACTATCTACCCCTGCCCTGGGCCTATACCTTTCATCTAGTCGAAATCCTTGCCTGTGGGATCTGAGCGGGACCAGGCGTAATTACCCTCCCCTCGCCCCCAGAGACGCCTGCTTTATGCTCCAGTCTTTTAATGTTGGTTCGCTTCCTATTCTTTCACTGCAATATCTTAATCGTCGACCTCACTGTTGGCATTGATCAAAAAGTGCAAGATGTGGGGTCAAATGTGGGGTGATTTGACTCATGTTTAGATCTAACTATTATAATTCAGAATATGTTGAATGGTTTAAGATGTATTTTTTTCCAACCTTTAGCTTTTAATGCCAAGACAGCTGAAAAGCACTGATAAAAAACATGTAAAATGTATTCAAATTGACAATTTCAGACGTGTCTTGTAGGTGTACGATCTGCCAGATATATTGTTTGAAACAGACCTTGACATTTTCGCAGTGCCAGTGAACTCCTATGTCCTAAAAATGTATCCACAAATATCTAATTGTAATCTCAATCTGTCAAATTTGCTCAGTCCTACTTCACAGCTAACCACCATGCTGAGTTGGAACAAAGCTGCAACCTGCCAGTTAACTTTTATCAAAATTGACGAAACCCAGGCGAGAACAACCAGCGCCATGTTTGGTGCCATGTCGTCTCCCCCAAACCCTCACCTCTACCTCGGCCCCTTCGCTGCGCCCAATGTCTTCAAATTAAAGCAAGCTATTTTTCTTTCTGTCACGGAGAAAAGTGGCTAAATTAGAAGCACTCCGGGAGGTTTTCTACCCGACGGGAGGAGGATAGGAGGAGAGGGGAACAGAGCCTCGTCAGTAATTCATGATGAACCTGCGTCTCTATCTGCGCCCCCTACCATCTCCCCCCTCTGAGCTCACAGAAAAGACCCGGAGAGGTGCCCCCGTCGCTGCCCAGTCACAAAGGCCCTTTGGGTTTGCTGTGTGTAATCTCTTAATGAACTGCAGTGGAGGAGAGGAGAGCGCTCCTTTTTTACATAGAGCATGTAAAGCAGGCTCTGGCTTTTGTTTCTCCCTCCCAACTACAAAATGGATTAGCGGTTGAGCAATGCAAAGAAGAGGTGTAAGGAGAATTTGGGGAGATTTGAGATGGAGTTAGGGTCATTGACTACCTTAAGTTTAAGTAAAGGCGGTAAAGTAGTAAGGGGGTAAACGACAATGAGGTCTAATCGACAGCAGGGGAGGCAAACTGTGGAGTTTTTTTTTTCTTTTTTTTCCGCTATTTGCTGGCTGTTTCTTTATCCGTTACTCCCAGTCTACACACAAAGACATTAGACTGCCCTAGAGTCTTAGCCGGCATGAATAGTCAAGTTACAGCAAACTAGTAGATTCAAATTGAACTGAGAGAAAGTGCACTGACAATTTATACTTTCTTAATCACTGAAACTATAGAATTTGAAGTTAGACTAAATCATTGCAAATCGTGACGTCTGCTCTAAAAAAAAAACAGATCAAAGTTGAGTTAAAACACCTTGAATTGAGAACTGTATCTTTATCTAAGCAGATTTTGACAAGATTTGATTTCTGACTCGCCAGTAGAATAGTAGGCCTATTCTAGTTTTTATTTAAGCGCAATTAGATTTTTCTTAGAAGTGAAATATGACTTCTTCCACTTGCATTTTCCTTCACTTGTAGAAATCTACTCAAATTAAGATGAACATTCTTAAATCAAGCAATTTAACTTTAAGATTGTCATAATGAGCTCTTTTGTCAAAACTACTTGTCAAGCTTAACTGCATTACAAATCATTGTTCCCCGTCGTTTTCAAGCTATCCGCTTCTCAAACATACAAGAGCACCCATTTTTGCTCGCTACTTCCAACAGCATACCACCTGAAGTCCCCATTCACCAGACAATGCCGAGGTATTTCCCTAAAATAAAAGAGGCGTCCCATCCCAAAGCTCCCACTGCGGCCTATTGGCTCTGAACTCCTAACCCACACCAAGAATGCGCTCACACAGGCTAACTCCAGTCCCCATAGCCCTGGTAGTGTTGCATTTGTGGCAATCTATACTTGGTGCGAGGGTGGACGCGGTTTGTCCTGGGGCAAAATGGCAAACTCGGAGGCTAACTGAGGCTAAGACGCAAATTGCGTGTTAGTTGGTACTACAAACATAGCCTATAAACGAGTTCCAGGAAAAAGCATAAGTAGGCGTATCCAAAAATAATATTTCTCATTAATATAGAACATAGAGAAGTAGACTGTAAAGTAATCTGTACATTTTTGTTCAGTAGAAGCTACAAGTGATAATTATACTCAAAAAATGTGTTAAATAAAGTATATAAATATGAATTGCTAGAACCACCATTGTCTCAGAATAAACCAATGGGAAACACTATCAGTTTTAAGTAGTTTGTAAAGAAAAATAAATATCCACTTTGTTCTAGTTCGACCTGAAATTTACATTTTCAACTTCAATGTTTGTCTTCACCAAAAGGTCACCAGATAGCAACTACCTGACAACGCAAGCTTGATCTACAGATGCGATAAGTGCCATTTGGGCAGACTGCAAGTGAAAGCAAGCGCTAATTGTAGCTTCTTCAAAATGGTGTCATCACAAAAGGCGTCATATGGCCTTGGCAGTAAGGATCTTTGCTACATTTTGAGACAGAGGCTAGCCGCAAATCCCTACGCACAAGCAGGTCTGGCAGCACGTAGCACAGTCAGCACACAAAGACCCAGGTGCTTGGAACATTGAGATTTGGTTCACAATGGACACCTGTTAGATGTCACTATCTGGCTTATGTCTGGAAAAAAATGGGGGGAAAAATGAAAAGATTTGGGGTAGCGCTAGTGCCAAAAGCTGAGTTATTGAGGAGCCAGGCGTGACGAAGCGGCCCACAAAGAGGAGCGCCCCCTGCCAGGCTCGGGCCAGGGGCAGAGCAGCAGAGAGACAGGCTGTTTTATCAAGCAAGAGAAGGGTTCAACCGCGCATGAAGCACCATAAGAATATTTATGAGTGGAATTCAGATAGCAAAAAAGGGGTTATTTAGATTTTAGGCAGTTTTTGGTCAGGAAGCGGGGCAAGTATTCTATGGGACGTCCTGTGTGTGATGGGGCATTGGGTTAGCACTGTACGGCAGGGCAGACAGCCTGGAAACTATGGACAATGCTCTATTCAAAACCTTCCATAAAGTATTAGGAGTCATGTTTTAAAAATAACTGCTCGGTGGTCACCAGTTCCAATTGTGGATTCTGAGTTCTGTTTTAGTTTTGACACAATTTTGCTGCCAACAACTAACATTAAAATGACATTCAAAGTAACAAAGGTGTGCCAAAACTAATTGTTTAATTATTGTTTTTTGGTTTTCTTTTTTTATATTTTCCAAAGTTTGCCAACATTTTCAACTACAAGAAGCCTAATCAACAATACTATGTGGGGAATTTATAATTAATGTATTATTGGCACATTCAAAACAGTGGGACCAAAACTATTTTGTCAAAACACGCAAAGCAACTGGGCAAATAGCAACTTGTTTAAAAGTTGTGTATAGTTGTGTGAACTAGTCAGGTCTATATACTACAATTAGCTACACTGTCAAACAAAACTAGGAATGAGAAAGTCTAAATTAACGAATTCATTTTGACTGAATTATGGGTATAGTTGTTATTTAGGTTGAAATAATAACTTTTTGAAAGAATTTGGTTACTTTATAAATAGTATCTACCAACAAAGAAAAAAATAATTAATTAATAACTTGATTGCAAAGTTGAAACTATACTGTGCAAAATAGAAAACTATCAACGCTTAAATGGCTGACTGTGCGCCCACTCTACTTTCCCAGTGTCCAGCCTTGGGCCTGCCCCGCACTAAACCCAGCTCCACGGCGCCCACAGACCTGTCCCACTGCGAGATACATTATCCACGTATACGCATTGAAACCGGCCCTCAGTCTGAGCTGCGAACAATCCTCATATTTTACCAAGCCTCATTTCACTAACTAATTTGTGCTGTACTGTTTACTGGTGTCTCTAGTGCTCACAGTTGAGTGGCACAATGAGAAAAAAAACGCATTCAAAGCGGGCCCACGGCGTCAACATCATCTACTGCTGCGCGTAAAAGCTAACCGCACTCCGAAGACAAGAGGGGATCTATTCGATAAGCACCAGACTGCAGCTATATATCCAGACTGGATACGGGGCCTGAACGTTTACGCGCATAACAATGTGGAGAAATGTTCCAACACTGCAGTGGATATAGCTCTCCATTACGCACATCTATCGAGTACATAAAGGCTAAAATTTCAGTAAACGGAGAAAAGGGAGGCGAGGCTAAATAAACGCACAATCACACTGAGGTTTTACTGCAGATTGTTGAAAACCAGACACTAAATTGCTATAATTTTGGCGTTTTGTGTTGAGCGTGTCTCCATTTGGGTGTCTAAAAATTGTGGATGGTGTGTGTTGGGAGCGCGTGAGGCTGCCCGGTCGTGCGCCGTGCACTTACTTGGTGTTTGTTGTGTTCCAGTATATGGACTCGAGGATGAGCGCCCGGGACAAGTCCAGTTTGAAGGCAATAAACAAAACTCCAAGGTAATATCTCCACGTCGAGTCCCCCATGGTGGTCCGCCTGCAAGCAATCCGTGCCAGAGATGTGTCCAGAAATACGGTGACAAACAGAAAGACTCCTCGCACGGGTCGCGTCTGCTTGCCGTTCAGTGTATATCCCGGTACAGAGACGCTAGAGCATCTCCAGAAGCCAAAAGCGCACGGCCGTGGTTGGTACTAGAGAGCGCGTCTATATTCTCTCCTTGTTCAGAGCGCACACTTCTTCACCTTGCTCCCATACATCCCTATGAGAGAGAACAAGTGGCCGAGGCAAAAAAAAAACAAAAACAGCAAGCCAACTGCAGCAAGTAAATCCCTTTGCGTTTTTATAGTCCACAACAATCCACCGGACGCGTGAGCAAAGAGGATAAAGCAGAAATAGACAAACAACGAAAAAAAGCGAGATGGCTGCTGGTGGTGGAATGACTTTGGAGACAATTCCCCGTGTTCAGCTGGTGAGCATAAAAATGACCAAAACAAACGGATGATCAAAATGGAGCAAATGATCAAACATGAAAATGGGAGAAATCAAACGAGCTGGAATGGAAGTTCTCATTACATAGAGGTCCACCAGAAGAAGTCCAGGAGAGGAGAAACAAAAAAAAGGCGCGGACCAAAAGTGCAACCTGTGCCCGCGGCTCAAGTCCTGCTTATCCGCATAGAAACTGCACACAGCACCGTGGTGGGTTGAAGGAGCGGGTTGTGTATAGGAGCCGCGCTGCTGCTGCTGCTGCTGACTCCCAACCTGGACGCGAAGTAACTGCGAGTGACCGCGACTGACTGGGAATATTTGCTTGAGCAGTGTTCGGCGCGCTAGCTCCGCCTCTTCGACGGCTTCTGATTGGTGCGCGCCGCGGGATAGACGTTGGGGAGCTGTGCTGTCAATCAAGACGGGGGGTTCAGCACGGGAGTCGCAGCGAAGGAAGAAAAGACATATAAAGAGGTTATCGCATTTACTTTAACGCACAAATATGATCATGAATATTGCAATAAAGGGACAGTTTTAACATAACGCAACTCGTATGTTAAACGAGCAGAGACACAGCAAATTCGTTAACTTGTACAATATGCTACAAAACTAATATTAGCAGTGTAAAATAGCTCATCACTTTGTTTGATTAGCTTGAAAGTAAATAAAAAGCCTAATTTCCATTAAAAAAAAAAAAAAAAAAACCCTCAAAGCGCGCACAGTCGCAGTAGCCGGTAGGAATACATGGAGCTTACCTTGCAGCGCGCTGGGCAGCAGAGGCAGTTTTTCCAAAGACCACGAGCGCCCACTAGAGGATACGCACGGTAGGAAACGCAAGTTCAAAGACAGGGAACATTGATTTAGATGTAACTGTATGTAGACAGTGAAATACAATTTGTGTATAGTGTTTTAAAATCTGATACGCATGCGGGTGATTACAGAAGGTTGTACACAGAGAATTTTGTGAATTAATTAACCTTATTACATCTGGAAACATAGCTATAAAAGTTGGGTTCTACTTTTTGATTAAGGCCTATATATTGTGCTGTCTAATTGCACGTTATTGGTATTTTAGACTTTGTGAGTTATTATGGTAATAATGTAATATAAAATTACAGGATATTGTATGTGTTTATAAATAAGTGAAAGATATTATCACTATCATTGTTAAGGTCAGTATTTAAAAACTTCTTTGCTCATCAAACAGGGATTTCATACGAGTCAAGTGTGTATTAAGATATAATTGTAATGCCTGTATTTTCATTATGTTTAATAATATATGCAAGAAAAGTACTTAAGCAATAAATTCAATATAAATAACTTTTCTAATGTGTTACAGATAGAGCACATTTTGTTCACCACCTTATTAAGGCAAAATTGATTTTTTAATTAAAGTTTGTACAGCAACTTTTTGTCACATTCACTTAAGAATTAGTCAAATACAAAACTTAACTATGCACGTGTAATAAAAAAAATCATATTGCGTCTGGGTAGAACTATTTTACTTAGGAAATTGTATGTAGGTTTAATAAAATGTATAATAATGCCGAATTCATACATCAACAGCACAACAGTCTAAACCCAGACAAGGTCTAAATGGGGACTAAGTCAGGACCAAACCAGCCAGGATAAAAACCATGCCCAAACCAGGACTAAACTGTGCATAACCCTCTAACAACTTAACTGTAACCATTTTAACAAAACTTCCACCCGCTTTCTTTCCAAATCTACTTTACTTCCAATATACATTTCTCACTACACACTTGACGTGTGGATCTTTTGTATCTGAAATAACGCTTGCAGGAAGCTAATGCCGCTCTTTAATCTGTGCTAATAAACATTTCCTTACCTTTGATTTAGCCGAGGTCCGTGCTGCCTGGAATACGCATCGAAGCAGCCTCCCCCTGCTCACACGAGCCCAAAGTGTTGATTCCTCCTCGGCTTCTCACTGAAAAGAAATAAGTAATAGCTCTTCAATTAGGATCCACTTGTTAGCTACAATGCTAATGAAATAACAGTCAGGTTTGTGGAGATGCAAGCCCGCTCAGAGTAAGGATGCATGCTTTTTGGTACAATAAACATAACCAAACTGAAAAAACATATTTTTATTTCATCTATTTTTTGGATAAATGCTACATACTGTGCCTTAAATTAAAGCTAAACAAAAATGAAAATAAGGGACGAATAGAAACAAGATCAAAATGCAAGAAAAGTGAATTTAATAAAGGGCTATTATTTTTTTATTTAACAAGACGCATAACTTATAGGCAATATGGAAAAAAAGAATAACAGAACTCTCTAAAAGTTAAAATTCTAAAAAGTTAGACTAACCAATAAACAAAATCAGAACTTGCTGTCAAAATTAGCACTAGTCAGGTGAGCTTCCCCTATCAGCTAATGCTAACCAGCAGCTGGCCCGCACAAGCCCTGATCAAATTAAGCAATTAAAAAGTGTGAAATCTCGGCCCCTATGTGTGGAGGCTGTTGGGAGGTCACATTATGAGCCCGTTCACAAAACTCATGAGTTTGTTTAAGGTGCGACATTTAAATGAGTGTCAAATGGCTTTTTAAGTTAGGAAGTGAAAAGGCTCAAAGGGGTCTAGCTACAGCCTAATGAAAATGTGTTGATTGGGATAGCGTCACGGTTGAATATACAAATTGTCTAAATTAACTTAAAACTTACCGTATATGTAGAAAATTGAATTCGTTTTTATGTCAACATCTGAAAAAGAGTGTTCGCTTTTATTATTAATATTAGTTTAGATATATGTGACGATATAGCCTAATTTAGGGTGACCGGATTTTCAAAATTAAAAACTGGGACACATTTGGGTTGTGATGGTTGGTATAAATAAAATTGTGAAAAAAAACACGTAATATTGCCCATTCTTGACTCACTTGTTGGTCCATATATATTCTGAGGGTCTTCTGTCGGTGCATTTTTTTGCCTTACGCTCATTTTCAAGCAGTTTCTATATTTTAGCTAAACAAATGACAATATATCTTCCTCTTTACTGTCGGCAGGGATCAAATTAGTCAAAAAATAGGGACATTTCTTGTATAAAACTGGGACACATTGATGGTTTTGGGTAACTCTACTGGGACACGGGACACAAGGCTCAAAACTGGGACTGTCCTGGGTAAATACGGACGTCTGCTCACCCTAGGCCAATTAAAACTGTAATAAGCTACGCGAGCTAAAACCATTTTAAGAAAAACACAAATTGACAATAGGCATACTTTTTTCTACTTCAGATATGCAGACATTTACATGCATTTATTATTTATTTAACAGCATAATTTAAGACATCAGGACTATTCATAATTTAAGACAACTTTATAAAGTTATTACACAAGCTACAGGTAAATAGCTCACTGGCCAAACAAGCTAGCCAGGGGTCACGTTTTCAATTTAGCTAACGTGGACTACTTTTTTTAAATTTTCAACTAAATTATAAACAGGCTATGTATTTTAACTTTATATTTTGGCCGTATTATTAACTGTAGTAATTGTGCCACTTGATTAAAAGGTTAAACTAATGGCTACAGCGTATCTAGAAACGTTTCCTTTGCCCGGTTTAACGTTTTTTCAATCTTTAGCCTACTAGCCTAAATTGCTAGTTAACATTTCCTTCTTTTGTTAAGCGCAGTTGAGTTTTATTCACTGATTTTTTACCACAAACTTCTTTTCACGGCTTAGTTTGAATTCTTTTGAAATAGGAAGCTTCGTGTCACTTGTTTTTCGACCTCTCGCTTCCTGCCTGGCTTCCTCCAGTCCGCGGGGCTCGGACCAGTCCCGAAGCCGGCGGGCAGCGTGCTCTCCGCGGCTGGCTGGGCCCCCTGGGTC
>KN470740.1:26774-49556 GCA_000787095.1 Periophthalmodon schlosseri | reverse complement strand
AAACTAGTTATATTTTTTTATATTTTTCTGTTATGTGGCGTTGTTGGTATTTATTTATTTTTTTTGATATGGTAAAAACATGAATTTAAAGTGCTTTTTCACTAAAACATGGATATATTAAGATTAAGATTTTACTAAAATGTAACCTTGTTTTGTCCAGTTTTTAAAGTCTGGTGATGTTTATTATTTTACTTCCTGGTTTGACACCGACAGTATATATAGTATACGTTGGTGGTTTTCAGTTTGTTGAATGTCATACTCCCAAATGGGGACCAGAGCCAGTTTTCCCTATTGATTACATTGTACTTTGCCATGAAATATCCAAAAGGTAAATTTGCAAATATTGAACCTGATGATTTCTATTAATGACAGACCCTAAGACCTCACTGTATTACAACAGAAATCTGCATTTTAACAATATGCTTTTTAGCTGCCCCCATATGTATTAAATATTATTGCTGGGTTTCAGATGACATCACAACATTCTATAGGTCTATAATATTTAATACAGATGGGTCGCAGATAAAATGAATATTGTTAAAATGCTGATTTTTGTTGCAATACAAGACGTTAACGGGTCTAGTCATTAATAGAAATGATCAGGTTCAACATTTGTAAATTTACCTTTTGGATATTTCATGGCAAAGCACAGTATAATTAATAGAAAAGTCTGTGTCTTGCCCCCATCTGTGTGCATAACATCGTCATATTCTTGAATTCGAAAAACCAGTAACAGAATGTTGAATAGAATGTCATCTGAAAACCAGCAATAGTAGTAATTCCAGCTCTGTTACCTAGCAACCATAATGTTAACAAGGGCCAAAACGTGTCTAAGTTACACAATAGTTCTGAGTAGACTAATAAAAATAGATGACAACACCCTGATTTTGTTAAATCAATGTTTAATCTGTCAAATGGTTTTGGATAGAATATCAGTGTTGGTGACACAGGTAGAGTTGTTCCATTTTAGAACTCTCCTCTTTTCTTTCTTTTTTTTAAATTTAGTTAGACACCACTAGCTTAGCCACAAGTGATCAATTTTGGGGGCTCTGCTGCTTTTCACACCTCTTAAGATAACGCACTTTGCCAAAAAAAAAAACAAAAAAAAAAACATTCACTGCCTATTACAGTGCTGCACCTGAAAAAAAGAGAGAAAAACACACACACACAGCTTTTCTTGTGCCAAATTGCTGCTAAATGCCAGTTAAACATTGAGCATAACCTTTCTGTCAGGTTAGAACAATAATCAAATACTAGCGTCCCCGCCAAGCACGCGTTCCACATTTGCTGCGCATGCTGCACTGATAATGTTCAGGTGTTTGAGGTCATTACTGTGTGATAATGGTATGTCAGCGGTGTCCAACCTTTCAGCCTGGCTCCAATAATAGTCCCAATGTCGCTGAGGGCCGTGGGCAGGTCTGACAGGGCCGTGTCTTTTGAAGCCAGATCTGGTGCCCTCCTGATGGGACGGAGATCAGCCTGTCGTGGCTAATAGAACCACGGCACGTTCAAAGTACATGGAATAAGAGAAGGATTTTGGTCAAATCAACAGGTGAGATTAAGGGAAGGAAAGATGAACTGAAATGGAACTTCAGCTGTAATTGGATTGAAACGACAAAAACGTGACAGCAACGGATCAGTGTAGTCGTGTTGCAAGCAGTGATGGGTAGGTCAGATCTGGTAGCTTTACTTATACGTGGTGGTGGGATTGGTTTGCAGTTGGAGTTGGCTCCCCTTAAAGAACACATATGATGCATTCCTGTGGCTTTAATTGCCCTTTTAAACATGCTTTTGGTCACCTTGGGAGCAGAATTTCACATCTTCTAACTTAAAATAACGGATCTCGGAAGCTAAGCAAGACGGGGCCTGGTTAGTACTTGGATGAGAGACTGCGGGGAATACCAAGTGCCACATTGGGGTGGTTATGGCCCTCGTAGAAGCAGTTGCTGTGCCCTTAGGCAAAAAACAGTATGAATATGGTGTATGAATGAGTGTTGGTGGTGGTCGAAGAGGCCGTGGCGCAGATTGCTTCCATCAGTCTGCCTCAGGACAGCTGTGGCTACAATAGAAGCTCGCCACCACCGAGTACGGAATGAACGAATAATGCACTGTAAAGCGCTTTACTTGTCTTGAAAGGCGCTATATAAATCCAATTATCATTCATTATTGTGACCTCCATTTCCATCGAGACACTGAAGCTCTCTCTGCTGTCAGCAATGGGAAATTAGGTAAAACAGATATGGCTGCTTACGAAACAAATATGGCTGCTTGCAAATAAAAAAGAATGGGAAAAAAATGAGTTTGACCTGAGATGCGACGGAGGGCGTGATGATCGAACTGATATCCCTCTGTATAAAAAAAATACAGAGTGATATCATAGTAGAGTAGAATTGTAGAATAGGTTTAATTACATAATAGTAGGATTGGTTTGATTCCTGCCCTAGTACATACTGTTATTGGATGATAGTAATGGACTATTTCAAAACTGACTGTGTTGGGTGTTTGTTTTGTGAAAAGAAAACTGGATAATATTAATTGATACCAATTGTTCTACTGCTGTTGTCAGAATTGCAGAGTTGTCTGCCAAGGTAAGAATTAAAACATCATAACTCAAAAATCATAACTGGAAAAGCAGTTGTTTTTTTGTTTTTTTTTTATATCCAATGCGGTTATGGAGGAAACTATGCCTAATGATATTCAATCATTCATTTTGCAAATTATAAAACGACTACTGGGACAAATAAAGGCACTTCTGATTTTTTTTTCCTCTATGATTTGATTTCAAATGTGGAATTCTGTGTTGAAAAATATTTCAAATGTGGACCCTGTAATTTGAGATTTTGGTAAGGGTGCTTCTTTTTCTGCACTTTTAGAATTTAAACTTTTGTGTTTTCTGTGAGCAAAAGAGTTTTATTTGAATAAACCAGAGGAACAGGGACAAATGATAACTTAAAGTGCATGACAGGTGTTCATGTTTTTCTAAATATAACTTGGTTTGGTGGGATAGTACCTGCCACCATTAGGCATGGTGTACGGCTTGTGCACATTTGTTAACCTTCATATGGAGCTGCTCCTCCTCTGGACAAACAGCCAACCGACTCAGCACTAGAGCCAGTACCAGGACAGTCATTCAATGCAAGAAAGCTTCACAAGATCAGGAGATACTGTCACAGGATTAGGAGATACTTTCACAGGATCATGAGATACTTTCACAGGATCATGAGATACTTTCACAGGATCATGAGATACTTTCACAGGATCATGAGCTACTTTACAGGATCATCAGATACAGAATCAGGAGATACTTTCACAGGGTCACCAGATACTTTCACAGGATCATGAGATACTTTCACAGGATCATGAGATACTTTCACAGGATCATGAGATACTTTCACAGGGTCACCAGATACTTTCACAGGATCATGAGATACTTTCACAGGATCATGAGATATTTTTACAGGATCATGAGATACTTTCACAAGATCACAAGATATCACCCGGTGCCTTTGTGGGGCTCCATAGTAACTAAATGTAAGTTACGGCTTCAGCTTCTATAACTGTGTATAACTTATGTATATTCACTGCATAGTATTACACACTACTGAATATTTCACTTATGAACCTTTTCCATGGAGCAAGTCCTGGATAATTGTTCTAATGCATGTTCCTCATTCCCACTCAAACACTCCCGTGGAATTCCATTACTGTGATAAAAGGTTGAGTCTGCTCAGAAATAATTGCATGTAGAGTTCAATGACACTCCAGTCTTGTCACACGAATATGAGAGAGTATGAGTGACATTATGAAACGTCTGTCCTTGGCACACTTTTCTGACCCGGTCACCAAAACAAATGGATTCCATTATAATATTATTCTGTGTGATTTTGAAGGCAACATTAGCAACATTAGAAAGTCAATTATGTTAACTGGGCTGTCATACAAAGTCTGCCCGAAGCGGAGGGCTATTTCTGTGTGTGTAAAACAGACTGGAAATCAAGATGGTTCACACACCAAAATGTAAATATTTGAAAATATTGAATGTTAAATATAGATAAGTAGAACTTTTGCAGATGCTCAATCAAAGTACAAGTCCAAGTAAGATAATGATTAGGGAGCATTGTTTTATATTAGCTTAAAGATCCTGTACCAGATTTTTTCCATGTATTTGAGCAAAGTTTGTCTTGCCCCAGTACAAATATATTATATTATAGTATAAGCAGCTCTTGAGGTCAAAATAACTTTCTGCAGCCATAAACCATTTGCGTCCCCTCTGGGATGGCCAATGCACCCCCATGCACCCCCCTTTGATTTTAAGATCACTTAAAATTGCATTTTGAGAAAATAGCAAATTAACAATTCAATTCTGTCAACTGGACAAAAGTTTTCGAGTGCAGACATTTTGCTGCTCATCTGTGTCTTTTTCAGTTCTGGTCAGGTAGCTGTTTGGATACTGCCTTATATCTGTCTGAAGGACAGAGCTAACTACACTGAAACTAAGGTTGTTTTCACACTGCCACTAGTTAGGTCGACGTAAAAGGGCATCCGCTCTGAGAGTGGTGCGTTTGGGTTGGTGCAAACCCAACAGTTGCATTTTGAGCACTATGGAGCGGGCCCAAGGTGGTGTGAACGTGGCCGACCTTGGGCCGACCTATGCCGTTCATGGTGCAAGTAACAGTGCTTGGAATTGGGGGGAAAAAAATGCTCGGATCGCGTATATTGTATGAATGGATGCTGCAATCTCCCCCTCTCTCTGTCTGAGCAGGTGAGGCTGGGTCTATCTGTGTGTCATTCAGAAAGCTTTTTCTCTGCTGTCACCCTGGTGTATTTAGCCACCACACTCCACCGCACCAGGGAAGTGAGTATATTCACGGGGCTGTCCATTTGAAGTGCACTGTCGTGGAAACAAGTTCAGCGATCAACTGATGGCCTCTCACGTGGGAGTGAATGATGCGCGGTGCATGTGAACATGACCTACCCCAAAGTGAAGTAAACAGAACTAAATCTACTGTGCACTGGGGTCAGTCCACAGAGCGCACTAAAGTGTGAAAACGACCTGAAACACCTATTTGTTTACTGTTTTTGTTTGTTAGCTAGGTCTATTGAACTGCACTAAGTGTGAACTGTCCCTGAGTCATATTTAGCATAATCGTTTTGGGTAATAATGGGTAATCTCATCCCTATTAGCATATTGGCTGAACTGAAGAAGCCGTCTGAATGAGTGGTGAAACGTCCTCCCTCTAAAACCTTTGTGCAGATGACAGAATTGAATTTTTTTTAGCTATGGATCATAACCGGGGATGGGATTACAGACATTTTGAGAAAATGCACATACATCTATGGATGCAAGTTGATTAAAGTGGGACTAAACACCTAAACCCAGCCCAAAACCACATTTCAAATAGAGCTGCTAAACTGGGCAGTGTTGTGGACTAAAGAAGAGAGGGAGGGGGCAGGAGGGGCGGGGTCCGGACATATGAGGAACAGTGTGATTGGTCTAACAGGTATCCACATTTCAAACTCCGCCCCTGCATCCAGGTGTTTGTAAACAAAAACAATTGACTCTAATTAGGGCAGTCTCTTGTGTTGTCACCAACTACTTGAAATCACAGTGGACACTCAAACCAGTGTCCACAAAAAGCTGCAAATTTACTTAGTTTGTAACTGAAAACTAAATCAACTTTTTGCTACTAAACTGTAGTAGCAGTGTCTTGCCTTCATAGCTTCCCACTGTTTACCTTGAATATGTCATTATTATACAAACTGTACACACTTCTTTGTCCAGCTCCAAGAACAAGTTGAATGTACCATTATTTCCAGCAACATAAGATGTATTGTTCTGTCTCCATGGTGATACAATTCATGGTTGATTGGTGAAAAAAAATTGGAATAATGATTGACAACCATGAGCTTTAAGCCATGTTAGAATATCACTACCTCCTCAAAAACATACCTGGAGTTTTGTTTTGTTTCATTCACATATGTTTGAGTGATCCTGCATTATTAGGTTGCCTACATCTTCAAAGCTCCAAATCCTCTGTTCCACCTTGTGATGTCATAAACTGGTAATTATTTTTAGCCTCATTAGAACAGCTTTACTCTACAACACACTAGAATAACCGTAAGTTGTTGCCTTTTTAATAACACATGTTTTTGTTTTACCTTTTATTCCGTAGTGATTGCCAAAGTCTACAATATCTGCTGATGCATAAAGAAGCGAATACATTTCAAAGAGGCTACAACAACCGCTGAAGGTTCAAAGTTTGGCAATTCGAGGCCTTATTATTCAAATGATTCTAGTGAAGGTGTAAGGAGTTTAAAAGCACAGTGGAGCGCTTCTGTATTACCTAAAAGCACAGTGGAGCGCTTCCTGTATTACCGCATGACATCACCAGGTGGAACAGAGTGAAACAAAACACAACTCCAGGTATGTTTTTGATGAAGATACAATATTATAACATAGATTAAAAATAGGCCCTTTAAGACGACTAAAGGAAGTGTACATGAGGCTGAACCCCTGGTGCAGTGTCGTGCCCACATTAGTGCAGTCTGCGGGGGGTACGGAGAGAGTGATGTGGAGGTGTGAGCTTACATGCATTAATGTGGCAGCGGATTGGAGACATTTCTGCATATCGAGACAGAGAGATGGGAGAGAGAGGGAGGCAGAGGGGGAGTGACAGAGAGAGAGAAAGGAAAGAGAGGGAGGTAGAGAGAAGGGCAAGAGAGGAAGAAAGAGACAGGAGAGAGAGGGCATGAGAGAGAGAGAGAAAGGAAAAAGATGGAGGTAGAGAGAGAAAGAAAGAGACAGGAGAGACGGAGTGAGTGAGAAGGAGAGAGACAGAGAGAAAGGAAAAAATGGGATGTAAAGAGAGAAAGAAAGAGACAGGAGAGGGAGTGAGTGAGAAAGAGAGCGACAGAGAGGAAGGAAAAAGAGGGAGGTAGAGAGAGGGTGAGAGAGGAAGAAAGAGACAGAAGAGAGCGGGAGTGAGAGAGAGAGAGAGAGAGGAAAAAGAGGGATGTAGAGAGAAGAAGGAAGACAGGAGAGAGGGAGTGAGAGTGAGAGAGACAAGAAAAATAGGGGGGTATGAAAGGAAGAAAGACAGGAGGGAGAGGGAGTGAAAGAGAGAGAAATGAAAGAGAAGGAGGTAGAGAGAGGAGTGAGAGAGAGAAAAAGAAAGAGACGGGAGACAGAAAGAGACAGAAAAGGGTACACAAAGAAAAAATAGAGAGAAAATGGAAGGAAGTCTATAGAAGGAGTCACAAAAGAGGGATAGTGACAAGGAGACAAAGGAGAGAGAGAATGAGGAAAGAAAAAAGAGGGGCAGAGAGATAGAAAGCAAAAGGGAGAGAGGAAGGGACAAACAGGGTTAGAGAGATAAAGGAGAGGAAGGAAGAGAGGGTGACAAAGAGAAAGGGGAGAGAATGAGGGAAGGAGAGGATGAAGATGAAGATGGAGGGAGAGCAAGAGAAAAATGGAAGCAGATGGTTAGAGAGGAGGGAGACAGAATTAGGGAAGAAGAGAAACATAGAGAATGAGAGAAGGAAAGAGACAGAAGAGAGAGAGGATATGTGGGTGTGGGCTCATCTGTACCCAGTAGTGTTGACAGGCCGCATGCCGCTCCTCACTGCGTTTGTTGGGGCTTCGGTGGATTTGGGAGCTGCTGCTGTGCCTCTGGCTGAGCCCCACACACACAACACACACAAACACACACGTACACACACACACACACACACACACACACACACACACACACGCACACACAGAGAACACACTTTCTGTTTGGTACGAAAAAAGACATCCAGAAAACCTTATGCACCAAGACGCAGACTCTGAGTTTTGACTGTGCGACATATGTGAAACTGTATATTGATACTTTGCAGCTGATGTCACCAACATTTCTTGGAGGTGTGAAGCTAACTGAAAGCACTACTGTGTTAGAAGCTCTGTTACTCAAGTTAAAATAAAGGTCAGATTAAAGTCTAACACAATCTGACCAGAAAGAGCTGAGTTGATTGGAACTACAGCAGGTGAGATGATTTGTGCTCTTAAACAAGTCTCTCACACATAAAATTGCAGTCAGAAGCTAGCTAGCATTAGCCAAAAGTTCTTCAGTTAGTCACTCTCACCTTTTTGTTGAGAAGAACTATATAGGACCATGAACGCTCGTATTCATCACAAACTCCTGAAAATGTGTTGTTTAAATCCACATTGTATTTTTTCTTGACTTTTCTGACAATCTTAAAACTATTTTTTTTGTCTCACCATGGTAACTGCTGAACATTCTGCCAATAGAGCTGTAGAACGCCACCTGTGCGAAAGTCTTAAAAAGCATGGGGTTTGGTGGAACAGACGCGACTTGATATAATAACTTACTTAAAGAGGGGTATTTTAATTCTATGGGGTATTAACTGCTAAAACATATTTAGATCACCATGTTACCTTTTATTGTTTTGAAAATGCTATATTGCCATAAAACAACGTATTGTGTAACATGTTTTATAAGATTCACAACACAATCAGCGTGTGTTCTGCTAATTGAACTACTGCACATCACATCAGGTTTGTCAGGTTGTTGTGTATAGTTTTGTATCATTCTTTTGTTTATTTATGATGTAGGTTTGTGGGCTGGGGATTGAACAGAATCTCACAGCTAACCATAAGGAGGGTTTGAATACGGTCTGTGAGAGATCGCTAAATTACTGAAACATGCATGGATGACATCTAAAACCTCTTCAGGCATGTTTTTGACGAGGGAACAACGTTATAACATGGCAGAAAGCTCAATAAATCAGTTTTGCATAACAAACCCGTCTTCCACATACCATTTAAGCCGATAGCTATACTGTCTTTTCATAGTGTATCTTCCTACGCTCTGTGTGTTTATTGACCCTACTGTCATGAATGCTTGCTGAAAGTCCTTTCTCGACATGCAGCTACAGACTGCTTGTGTTCTGAACTGAACTCTCTTTGAAAATCAATGAAATGATAGTGTAGATATCTGGGATGTGGGACTGAAGCCCAAAAAGCGGGACTGTACGACCAAAAGTGGGACTGGTGGTCACCCTAGTGTAATTTGAAAGAGACTTGTTTTTTTGCAGCTCAAATCAGCTCAACTAAGCCAGTTCTTTACGGACAAATTGTGTTATAACAAAACTCCAATTAAAATCTAGCTTGAGTAACAAAGCTTTAAACAGAGCAGTGCCTACAGTTAGCCTTACCCATGACATGACATCGCTTTAAATAGTACATGGTAAATGGTCATGTTTTTATATAGTGCTTTTCCACCTTCAAGCCCACTCAAAGCGCTTTACATCAAGGAACCACACACTTATTCACACACCGGTGTACGCAGACACTGGAGGTGAGGGCGGTTAAGTGTCTCGCCCAAGGACACAACAACAGCATTCGTCTGTGGGAGCTGGAATCACGCTGCCAACCTGTGGGTCAGTGGATCCGACCGCTCTACCAGTGTTGTTTATGTCGAGAGTGGGATTCGAACCGCCAACCTTCAGATCCATGGACAAACGCTCTACCAACTGAACACCACCCACTGAGATACCCACTGCTCCACTGGTCCTGATTCATTACTATGGCACCACACATTTACACTGACATACAAAAGGAAATGAGATAAACATAGAAAGGAGGAGCAAATATTTCTTGCCGTTGAGATAATTGCATGATTACAATGACTAAACAAAGGAGCTCCATGCAGACTGAGTAAGGAAGGAGGTTGCACTTCCACTGATAACAACAAAAACACTCCCTATACAGTTAATTGCTAATTAC
Source organism: Periophthalmodon schlosseri (assembly GCA_000787095.1). Lineage (NCBI taxonomy): Eukaryota > Metazoa > Chordata > Actinopteri > Gobiiformes > Gobiidae > Periophthalmodon > Periophthalmodon schlosseri. The sequence continues at coordinate 39,769 of KN470740.1, read as the reverse complement.
CAGGCACATAAGCAAAACTGTGCACTGTTCTAGACCTTATTTCAGAAAGCTACAGTCAGAACAATTACTGTTTACAGAATATAACTCTGAAACCTTGGGATGCATTTATCTACCGTATCTTCTGTTGTTGTCAAAGACTGCAGTACTCTTCATTAAAGTTTGACCAAAATGTGTCTTGTCCCAGTGCAGATGTATTGTAAAAGCTCTGAAGGTCAAAACGAGTCTGCTGTGTACTGTCTGCATCTACTAATAAGGTGTTTTATTGTCACAGAATCAGGAGGTGTGCGGTAAGCAAAACTCCGCTGTGGTCTCTGAAACATGTGCTTATAAACTCAACTGTGCATAATCTGGATGTTCTGAATTTATAAGGTAAGTGAGGAATTATTTTGGACCACTGCAAATAATAGCTTGGGAATTTCTCGACTACATTTTTTTCCTATACTATACAAAAATGCGCAGTTACGTGATTTACGATGGGTGTGATTGACAGATGTTTGTACACGTATACTGCCAGGTTTGTTTTGACAGAAACATGCAAAGGAAAATTGTTGAAAAAGAGCACATTTCTCCTACCGGTAATTTGAAAATTAGGTTTATCTCATCTTAAATCAGTGAATGAAGCACTAAACGCTATAAATCTGAGGTGAAAGATGTTTGGTCATTTATCATTTTAGAAAATCAGAGAGCTTTGTTTCTCATTGGTAAATCCAGATTAAAATCTTCTGTACAAGATTTTAATCTGGATTTACCAAACAAGTTGTTGAAAAAGAGCACATTTCTCCTACCGGTAATTTGAAAATTAGGTTTATCTCATCTTAAATCAGTGAATGAAGCACTAAACGCTATAAATCTGAGGTGAAAGATGTTTGATTTTCTAAAATGATAAATGACCAGAGAGCTTTGTTTCTCATGTGTCAAATCTTGTACAGAAGATTTTAATCTGGATTTACCAAACAAGGGAATTGCTGCTTTAAGAAAACCTTAAAGGTGCACCATGTAACTTTTTCGGGTGAAAGTTCCAGCACCTTTTGACTTTATAGTGATGTTAGTGCTTTACCTTTTACACATGCAAAATGGAACATTGAAGGCATTTTTATTGCTAAAAAATGCTTTGATAAACATGCATTCTTAACTGCTCTTCTTGATGGAAATGGTTTAATGCCATGCTGTGGAACATTCTAGGCAAAGCCCTCCACCAGACATATAGTGTTCCTTTAAATAAGACAAACAGTAGAATATTGCCACAGAGTCACTTATTGTTGATATTCCTATATGTAGGCGTGGGGACTTGCAAGTGGTGACTTGGACTCGAGACAGATTTGAGTCACTGTTTTGATGACTTGAGACTTGACTTAATAAATTGGGTGCAGTTTTACAGGAACAAACTGGAACATGCCCCTTTCTTTGACTTGGGACTTGACTTGGACTTTGATTTGAGACCTGACTTGAACTTTGACTTGGACTTGACTTGGCCTGTTTTTGACATGGGACTTGACTTGGATTTGCCTGTCTTTGACTTGGGGCTTGACTTGAACTTGCCTGTCTTTGACTTAAGACTTGGGACTTGACTTGGACTTTGACTTGGGACTTGACTTGGCCTGTCTTTAACTTGGGACTTGACTTGGACATGAGGCCAAAAACTTGAGGCTTCCTTGAGACTTACAAGGCTTGGTGCCGCCTTTGTCTTTATCACACAAAATGCATGCAGTCTTTATTTATGTTTTCTCTCATCATACATGACATACAAGCAATATCAAAATCCCTTAAAGGTCCTAGATTATACTTGTCTATATTATAATATTATTTCCTCATCAAAAACACCTGTAGTCGTGTTGTTTCATTCACACATGCTGAACGCACAAACTCTGCATATTCAGGCTGTGTTCTTCTCTCCAACTCAAAGCACTCTGTTACTCAAACTTGCGCGAATGAAACAAAACACAACTCCGGGTACGTTTTTGATGAGGTAACAACGTTCTAACACGGCGTAAAGCTCACAGGAGTCAATTTTGTGTACTATAGGACCTTTAAATGTCCCTTCTCTGTTCAGACTGTCAGCAGTGATCAGCTCCCCCGCCCTCTGCTCTGGTCTGCCTCATGAATACAGACTTGTGTTCTGTGGAGAAAGCCCCCACTGTGTCTGCGCGTCTCCCAGGCCCCACCGCCACCTCTCTGCTGCTGCCACTGCCTCCGCCCGCCCAGCACTATCTCCTCGGGATTACAGAGCTTCAGGAACTTCAAGAATTAATGGAAGGTACGAGTCTAAATGGAGGCAGGCAAATAGCGGAGATGCACATTTCCACACCCACCTCACTCTGCCACGCTTTACAGTATAATTAAATACTAGCTTTAAATGGAGTATATGGGCATGTTGAGGAAGAGGATGGGTGGACAATGAGGCAGATACACTTCGTGAGTAAAAATGGGTGCAAACTGAGGAGAAGTGCTGTGCTATAAAAATGGTGTATTGTAGTATTTGCAATGAATAATGAATTAGCAAATTGTAGACAGAGGTCCAGTCCCAATCCCCACACCACACAGTACACAGTTGAATGAAGTCTGCATTTTCTGATAGTACATGTAGTGCTTGAGTGCACAAGGGCACGGGGGTGCTAAGAATGAGAACTGGGACAGCCCGCACTTCAGATAACTGGAGTAGTGAACATGATAAGGTAAAACATCCAGCAGAGTACAGATGTCAACGGCGATACTAAACTGCATTTAAAGAAGACCTATTGTGCTTATGTCTGCTATAGAGTTACACTGGGGCAAAACAGTATTTAGTCAGCCACCAATTGTGCAAGTTCTCCCACTTAAAAAGATGAGAGAGGCCTGTCATTTTCATCATAGGTGCACTTCAACTATGAGAGATGAAATGAGAAAAAAAAAATCCAGAAAATCACATTGTCTGATTTTTAAAGAATTTATTTGCAAATTATGGTGGAAAATAAGTATTTGGTCAATAACAAAAGTTCATCTCAATACTTTGTTATATCCCCTTTGTTGGCAATGACAGAGGTCGAACGTTTTCTGTAAGTCTCCACAAAGTTTTCACACACTGTTGCTGGTAGTTTGGCTCACTCCTCCTGCAGATCTCCTCTAGAGCGGTGATGTTTTGGGGCTGTCGCTGGGCAACACGGACTTTCAACTCCCTCCAAAGATTTTCTATGGGGTTGAGATCTGGAGACTGGCTAGGCCACTCCAGGACCTTGAAAAGCTTCTTACGAAGCCACTCCTTTGTTGCTCGGGCAGTGTGTTTGGGATCATTGTCATGCTGAAAGACCCAGTCACGTTTCATCTTCAATGCCTTCAATGCCCTTGAGGTTTTCACTCAAAATCTCATGATACATGGCCCCATTCATTCTTTGCTTTGCTCCCACAGTTGATTTCTTCCCACCAAGCTGCTTATCTATTGCAGATTCAGTCTTCCCAGCCTGGTGCAGGTCTACAGTTTTGTTTGTGGTGTCCTTTGACAGCTCTTTGGTCTTGGCCATAGTGGAGTTTGGAGTCTGACTGTTTGAGGTTGTGGACAGGTGTCTTTTATACTGATAACGAGTTCAAACAGGTGCCATTAATGCAGGTAAGGAGTGAAGGACAGAGGAGCCTCTTAAAGAAGAAGTTACAGGTCTGTGAGAGCCACAAATCTTGCTTGTTTGTAGGTGACCAAATACTTATTTTACCGAGGAATTTACCAGTTAATTAATTCAAAATCTTACAGCGTGATTTCCTGGATTCTTTCCCCCCATTCTGTCTCTCATAGTTGAAGTGCACCTATGATGAAAATTACAGGCCTCTCTCATCTTTTTAAGTGGGAGAACTTGCACAATTGGTGGCTGACTAAATACTTTTTTGCCCCACTGTACAATCTATGACACCTGAGGATGATTATGTGAGAACAGATTTTTTTAAATTTGTACCAAAATTACTAGGCAATGGCAAATGACTGATTAAGAAAATACATTTGGAGAACAAAGTACAGAGAATTGGGTGTATACCGGGATGGTGAAAACTGGAGTTGATTGAGCAATCTTTAATTGCTTATTTTCAAGACGCCACATTGCCAAATATGCACTAATTGCTCCAAATACAACTTCGGGTGAGTAAACATTGAGGAGAAACAACTATAACATGATTAAAATTTGATTTTGGATAATAGGTCTGCTTTAAATTAATCAGAAAGCCAAAGCCTTGTCCAGTTACAAACACTAAGTACTATGTTCAACATTTTTACAGTGTTGTTACCTCCTAAAAGATTCCTTTTCATTGTATCCAGCACTTACTGCCAAATTGCACATAAGTTGCTAAGGTACAGTGGTGAGACTGCTGCGAGCTGTCTGCAGCTAATAATAAAGTATGAGGGATTGGCTGCGCTTTGGCAGTCCAGTCCAGTTTCACTTCACCATCTGAATGAAGTTGTTCTTAAGCCGTGCCGTGGATATTAACAATATGCCAAAAGGTTTGTTACAGCAAACAAGTAGTTAGATGGATTCAAAAACATGACTTACTCCTTTCGAGGATTGTTGAAATGAGGCACGTTACTCCCTCCTCCACCCCCAGTCACCCAGTGAGCCACATGAATGTTTACAATACCCTCTTGTGGTTTTCATTAACTTAAATAAATAGACTTAGTCACATAGTCCATCATTATTTTGTCCTTGTGCTAGTGTTTCTAAATTTTAAAAAAATGGACAACATTTGAAATCATGATTTAACGAGTTCCATAGCATGACTCCATATACAGAGACTCATTTTTGTTTGAATGTTGTCTTTGAGAATACAGTTTGGAAAAAAAAAAAAAAAAAAGTTTCCTACGGTCACAGTCCTCAGAAACAAAGGTAAAATGATTTTGTACAGCGCAAGGTAAATTTCTTTGTTTGGCTCTCCACATAACTAAAACAATCTTTCTTCTTTCTTTATTTATACAGGGGAACTCAGTGAGAGCAATCGGGGTCTCTTTTTCACGGATGCCCTGTTTAAAATAAAATACAAGCGGAAAAACAAGTCCATATAAAACATTCAAAACAGGTACAGGTGTGGCGTGTAAAAGTTCATTACCAGATTATTAAATTATGATTGTGTCACCAAAGTATCCAGTTTTGCTTTTCCTTGGAGTGTGTTCCATTTTTGTGAAGCAAAACAGCTAAAAGCCTCTTTCCCATCTCAGTTTTGGTGCGACTAGTCCTTAGCCTTATACAGTCATGTGATCTGGTACTAAATGCTCCAGTATCAATGTTAACAAACAACTGAGGTATTCTGGCAGTTTTTGAAGTAGTCCCTTATAGATACATTTCATACAGCGCTGTTCTCTTCTTACAGACAGTGATGGCCAACCCACATCTTAAGATCAACTAAGTCTTTTAACCTGAGTTGATTAGACTGAGTTGGGTGTGCTCTCTGAAACCCTTTTTGATGAAGATTGGCATTGCTCTTTTTGGCAGCAGGAACAAAGATTTTATGCAGCGGCGGGGAAGTCGTGACTTGGACTCGAGTCAGACTTGAGTCACTATTTTGAATGACTTGAGATTTGACTTGATAAAATGGACTAAGACTTGGGACTCAACGGACTTGAAAGCCAATGACTCGGGACTTGACTCGGACAAAGGACAAATGCTTGAGGCTTCTCTCAAAGGGGTTACTAGAGATGTAAGAAACATTGTGATATCATATCGTGTCTTACAATGATATTGGGGCTGTCACAGTAAATTGCATTACAAGCCTCCTTGCTCAAATACATTGTTTTGATGCAGCAACAGCTAAAACAGAGGGAACTACCATGATCCTTTGCTCCATTTCAGTGCAGACGAAGTAACTGTTATTACTCACTTTGAAATCTTAATTCTGTGGTTTATATGTAGATATATACAGTTTTGTTCGCCTCTCCAAAATATCACAACAAGTATCGTACATTGTGATTTGGATATTGTTAAATCCCTATTTGTTGCATGGTTTGTTAAAGCAGTACAATTTACAAGCTGTATTCGGAACTTGAACTGACTTGAAGCTCAAAACAGAGGACTTGGACTCAACTTGGACTTGAGGGCCACTGACTTGGGACTCGACTTGGACTTGCCCGTCTTTGACTTGGGACTTGAGTCGGACTTCAAGCCAAAGACTTGAGACTTACTTGAGGCTTGCAAAACAACAACTTGGTCCCACCTTTGGTTTTATGGAACAAATGACTGCATGTTATTGCTACTACCACTGCTACTACTACAAAACTTATCTACTTTGAAACCCCTACATATTTACTTTTCAAGAGTAGCAACTTACTTTCCATAATATGTATAGACCCTTATGATGATGGCAGAATATTTTAAGTGCGCGGTCTTGTATGGCGGCACTATAGAGGAGTCGCCCCACTGGTTTTAATTACCGAGAGGATAAGATCACGGCGTGCTGCCTCTCCACTCATGCAGATCGGCTTCAGACTGAGCTGTGGAACTATGGGTACGCCTTAGCCCTTCATTTAGCCCCCGGTCCAACCATCAATTAGAGTCAGTAACCTCAGAGGGGGGTTCTATAGTGACCCATGACAAGATGCACCAAGTGTAGCACCAAGGACAAATGCTTCAAAAATTCACATCTAAAAATACTGCCTCTATCTCAACAGTTTCGGTTAAATACATTTTATTTCCTGGTTGGACATGGGCAGCAGATACGCCATGCGTAGAGGTAATTCCAGTTCTGTTACCTAGCAACCAGAAGTTGTGTTTTTCCAAATGAAGACGATATTTTAAGTAAGAAAAGCTAATCCCAAGGTGACCAAAAAACATGTTTTAAAGAGAATTAACGCCACAAAAAATGATAATATTTGTTCTTTAAACTAGAATACATAGGTCTTTATTTTAAAATGTCTTTGTTGTAGACCACAATATTGATCTAAAGCAGCTTGATGATTTTTACTGTTGAAAAAAGGGGACATGACATTTTTTAACCTCAGGCTACATGTGTGACCCAGAGTCTGAACTTTGTGAATAAGTAAATACTGACCAGTGGGCGGGTAAAGGGGGTAGGTGAAAACCATAGGCTGTATAAAGAAGTGGACTAAGTGAGTGTGACGTCACCCATTTATATATGTCCATTTATATATACAGTCTATGGTGAAAACTGAAATTTTCTTAGTACTCAAGCCTCAATTGAAGGACAATACAAGATTACTCAAATATGCATGAGTCAATCTAAATATAACGTTATATCATGATTATACTTTGCAGTGACATCATGCTGGGGGTGTTCTACATGTGTCTCTGTGGTGGAATGTTCATCAGAAACCATGGAGAAAATGCTTTCCAATTAATATGTATATTGAACTCAAGAGCTGCTTATACAATTTGTCTGTACTGGAGCGAAACGAAATTTACCTCAAATAAATTGTAAAACATCAGGCGCAGGGCCTTTCAACACATGACATAATATGGAAACAACATGAAAAGGGCAGTTACGTTCTTTTGTGAGATATTGAAGATTGGCTGCTGTCACGATGGCTGTCGTTGAATGACATTACAGTATGTGCCATTCTATAAAAACACACCATCAAACATGAATGATCCTTCAGACATGTCAAACTAAGCACTGTACAATTCTATAGACGCTTCCATAGTGGAGACGTCAGCAAGTCGAAACGTATACAGTGACATTCTTAAAATGGCTCAAGTTTGACACATGCCTCCACCTGCCTTTGCTCCAACGTGCTCCATTCCATTTTTTAAAATTTCTTTTTCAAATAGAGACTAAGAAAACATTTGAACTAGCTAACACAACATCGGCAATAATCTAGCATCTCGATTTTAGTGGATTAGTAATTAGTAATGGTAAATAATTACACTTTTATATAGCGCTTTTCCACCTTCAAGTTACACAAAGCGCTTTACATCAAGGAAACACTCACCCATCCACACACACATTCATACACCGGTGTACACAGACACTGGTGAGGTGTGTTAAGTGTCTTGCCCAAGGACAGAAGGACAGCATTCATCTGTGGGAGCTGGAATCGCGCCGCCGACCTGTGGGTCAGTGGATCTGACCGCTCTACCGGTGATGTTTATGTCACGGGCGGGATAATAATACACAACACTTGTATAGCACTTTTGAAGATACCCAAAGGAGATGTTTTTTTTGATGCATGAGGAGCCAGTGAGTGAGTTCATCCACATTACTCATGGCAATTTTTACTTTACAGTACAGTCACTTTCTGGAAGAGGCACTTTACCAGCATAATCCTATGATAATTAGTGTTGTCACGATACTAAAACTGAAGCTCAATTTCAATACTAAGGAATAGACTCAGTACTCATTACTGATTCCGATACTACAATGAAAAAAACACTCTTTATTTAGACAATAGAATGTGATTTTCAACATTAAACTGTAGTACTTTTTTATATTCCCATGTGGCCTTATATTTGCATAATCCCTCAGTCGTCCAGGTAGGTTCCATAGTGGTCCATGGGCGTGTACTAGTCTATGTGTCTTATACTTGTTCTGATACAGCTCAAGCTCATTCTAAAGCTATTCAGGAAAGGTTCATTTATGTCCTGTGAATGTGACTTATTTAGTTTTGATATCTGCTCAAATTAGTATCTACTTTCAGTACTAGTTTTAGTATCGATTAGCATCTGATTTGCGATAGTTTTGACAACCCTAATGGAAACAGAAAGTTAAAACTGTACTTCTACATGGAGATAGATATGTTTTATGCCATACTGTGTACTTCCCCTGACCTCTGGCAGCTCAGTGGCCACTGTAGTTTTCCACATTAGCCCATTACAGTTTTCAACTTATAATGTTGTGCTGTAAAAGTGCTATCTTTTAGCATTAAATAGTAAAATAAATACTCAGTGAAGGGATAATTTGGGGTGTTTGTTGGATGTACGCACACTTCCCCTGACCTCCGGCAGCTCCCTTCACACCCGTGGCTGCTCCGTGTGAATCAGAGGCCACTGTAATTTTCCACATTGTCCATTCCAATTTTCAGCTTATTGTTGTGCTGTGAAAGTGCTATCTTTGGTAGATAAAATAGCACTAAATAGTAAAATAAATACTCAGGAAGTATGTACATGTAAGATGGAACTCAAAAGTAGTTTTTTCTGTCAGTGAAAGGCTAATTTGGGGTGTTTGTTGAATGCACGCACACCTTGACCTCCGTCTGCTCCCTTCACATCTCGTGGCAGCTCGTGTGAATCAGGGCTCAGTGATAGACCCTTCAGGCCGGTGATGTAAGAGTGTGCCAGGAGTGTGCTGCTGCTATACTGCTGCAGCCAAGTCCCACTCACTTTGACTTTGTCCTCAGACGTCACACGCAAATCGAACGCTCAAATCGCACACGCACAGATTGCCAACAAAAACATCAAATACACAAATCGCACACGCAAATCACATACACCAATCACACATAGAAAATGCATACACAGATCACACTCACAGTTCTGATTCCACACACCAGATGAGATGGTTGAGCAATGTTGTCAGCTTTGTTTGAGGATTTGAAGAAACCTCCCAAGTTGTTGCGCTCGGAACAAATAGTGTTCGAAATTGTGTTCACACGAAATTACAAAATTTTAGAATCACTGTAGCTGAAGGAATTTTATGGTGGATTTTGCTGTTTAAAGCCACAGTATCTAACTTTTTAGCCAAAAATATTGACAATAATGAAAGAATGTTTTTCATTTTACTGAAAAAACTTACAGCCCTATTGTGAGTTGGCTTGCATCTCCACAAACCTGACTTCCTCCTGCTTGTTTTTAGGGAAATGTAGTCCCTTTGGCTATAATCATCCACAGTATGGCATATCTAACTCTTTGGAGGATGTTCCAAATGGTTTTAACTTTCTATTTCCATGGAATCATGCAGTTGACATGCCATTGTCAGAAAGTTACATACTGTTCCTTTAACTGTGAGGTTGCAGATTTGTTGACCTGTTTTGTGGTTTGTATATCTGTAATTACTAGACTTATCACCAGTGTTAACAAGTAATGGTAACTCATTATTTTCCAGGTAACTCTGTAGTACAGGATGTCCATAAAGTCTCTTTACAAGCTTAAAATTTAATCACAAAGGCAATTGATAAGGTATATTAATTAGATTTGTTCTTGTACTCAGTGGTTATAAAAGTTTTTAATCACATTGCATTTTTGTATTTCAGCATCCCTGTTGATTAAAGAGGTGTCTTTTTGAATGAACCCCTAAGAAATGGCTCCTCCTCAAGAGAAGGCACAAAGTGTATCATGGTTTATTTTTATTTTCTGTGGGGTTATTTTAAAGATCTCATGTATCGAACAAAGATACGGGACATTACTGAACTAAAGCAAAAGATAACAAATGTGACTGCAACCACTGATGAACAGCAACAACTCAAGGACCGTCTTGGGCTTTGAGCGATTAATGGTGCCCATATAAAGGTGTATTAAATAAGGTAAAAAAAACAAAAAAAACTTTGGAAACCACTGAGTACAATAGAACAAGTCTGATTAAGATATCTTATTGCCTTTGTAATACATTACAATACATTTTTGTAATCGTAAAAAGACTTTATGAAAACCCTGTAACTTAGCAGCCAAAAATTGAAATAACCAAATTTAGGTTGTGTGTAATTTTGATTATGAAAGTTCGGCTTATACATATCTACCTCAAAATATGTTGCTCTGGATTCTCAAAGTGATGCCAATGATGTCAACATGATACTAACCGATGCCTGACTAAAAAAACTCACATTTCTTGCCTCTACCTTCCTAAAAGCATTGTTACCATTGCTTCTCCGCCTTTGTAACTGCAGAATTCTTGCCCGTACAAAGCAATTTTACTCTTCGACAATTGACGAAAAAGCCTGGTTTCTGTATGGTAAAGTGAAGTTTTGGACAAGTTTTCTACTTTGAAATTGGCCATTTTACTTGAAGGTCATGGTACAATAACCCCTAAAGATAAACCCTTGAAGAAGTCCACCATGAAAATTTTTAGCCCAAGTTCTTGGCCTGTGTATCCAGTGTGGCAGGACTCCAGTTCAGATCGCATTAACTCACTTGAAACATAGCTAATCACTAGTTTGCACATTTCTGACTTAAAACTTTTAATAGCTTGTGAAATACAGCCGCAAGCCTTATTTCATGCCAAAACATATTATTAGACTAAAACAGACCAAGCCCAAAGATGATGCAATGGAGGAGGGGAGAGAGAAAGCATTTATATGTCTTGACACGTGGTTACTTTAGAGGCAAAGATAGCTCTACGTGATTGGTCGACAGAAAGACAGGTGACAGAAGGTGGAGCGGGGTAGGAAATAGGATGGGACTTGAACTGGCTACCCTCTAGCTGATAGTCGATTGTCCGAGAATCAGGAAGTACGTGTTAGCTAAGTGCTGTAAGCTTTACCATCACTGCAAAAGTCCACATTGGTCTCTGAAAATTGTGAAAAGCGCTCCTAAACTCATCATGGTGAATAATTAGGACACTCGGAATGCATAAGGTAAGCCATTTGTTTATGTTTTTAAAAAAATCTGGTACTGTGCCTTTAATTATTGAAATGGAAAGTGGGAAAATGTAGTCCCTGGTCTGAGCTCTTTGGGGAATTAGAACATGGGAATTCCTCTGGGAATAATGTACATGTAGTACAGTTTATCACGGAATACAAATAAAAAACAAGCTATGTCTTCTCTAATGAAATGCCAATGTCTTAGAATCGCCAGTACTTTAATAATCCCAAGCAATCACGTCATTTTCAGTTTTTCTATCTTGAATTTGACACTGAACACATCTTAACACACTTACTTTGTAACCATAGACTGTATAAAGAAGTGGACTAAGTAAGTCTGACGTCACCCGTAGCGTCAAATGAAGCTCATCAAGGCTAGACATTATAAGAGGTGAATTTCAATGTATTTTGCTGTTTTTGTTGGATTGGCATGTTTAAGTTTAATTCATAAAAAGCTATTTTTTTATGGCAAGACGGCAGTGTAAACACAAGCATATTATTTTCTGGCAGCCGATGCTTACAGATAACAATAGAACCAGTAATGCATTTGTATTCCACAGGGACACAGCCCACTGGTTCTACAGGGACATACAATAGCTTAATATCCATATCTGCTACTACCGCCTCCAAGCAGCAAGGATGTGATCTGCAGATGGATGACCGCAGCAAAAGTAATATTGGCTGGATACGCAGTTTTTCTTATTGATAAAACGTAAAACAAAAGAATATCTCCATGGCGATATTTCATGTGTGATTTAATGATTTTGAGTAGCTTTACAGGTGTTGAGTCTGTGTAGTTTCATTTGTCTGGAATAAAGCTGAAGAAAGCTAAATTCTTTCATTTCAGAGTCCACTCAAAAGGTACATGGGCAAGTGTTATAGGTGAACATAACTCATCATATACAGTTTGCGCGCTCTCTCTGTGTCTGTGTGGATTTAGTCTAGGTTCTCCGGTTTCCATCCACATGAAACATGCACAATAAGAAATATTGTCTAAGATTGTCCTGACCAGGCACGTCTTGGGATCTAGAGCTGGGTCCCTTGCCCCAGCGGCATTGAAGGTTGGGTCAAACACAGATGACCATTTTACATCGCATTACATTTAATTATATTCTGTAAAGGTTTATTAAGTTTTCAGATGGGGATGACTATTCTTAACCTTTTTTCCCTAAAATGCCTGACTAAAATGAGCCCCAATTCAAACTGAATCTGTGTCTGAAGCCTTTGCACAGAGAAATGGCTGTTTGTGAAGCTGAGGCTCTGTAGTTTTGGCATCTGTCTGATCTACTCTCATTATAAGTGGGAACATGTTCTGCACAGAGGAACAGCAGATTTCAAATCCCACCTGGATTTTATTTGGTAAACATAAGATTAGGTATAGCTGGTGTCTGTAGGGATGGTCTGATAGGCAGTAGATTGATTATTTGTTGGGTTTTGGCAATTCCCATGTCAAAGCTGAAATACGTATCACTAAAAATGATATTGAGGCACTTGTAATAAGGTAAAAAAAAAAAAAAAAAAAAAAACC
>KN470740.1:5804-26729 GCA_000787095.1 Periophthalmodon schlosseri | reverse complement strand
AGAATTTTTGGGTTGTTTTTTAATTTGTGTGTTTGGAGTACAAACAGGTTCAGATTCACCCCAGAATGGTTGATCTGACTGAAAATAAGTAGGTTTCAGCTTTCCCTTCATGTTCCAAATGTCCAGGAGCTTCACAGTCCTTTTATATTATTCGATGGTGTATCATATTTAATGGTGGACGAAAAGAAAAGAAAAAAAAAAAAAAAAAAAAAAAAAGAGTAAAGCAGCAGTGTAATGCAGCCCTACTTTAGCTAATCATTGTAACGTTACAAGTGTTCACCTGGATCGGTGTCTCTCCCTTCTCTGACGTCACAAGCCGCTGTGCAGAATCGGGGCTAGCGTGCAAAGATGTTGATGTTCGTTGTAGCTGTGATAGTAGCGTGAAGCCAGCAACGACGGCTGTAAAAGCCAACAACTTGAGTAACACAACTAAATGCCGCGTATCACGGATAAGCGCTGTGTAAATTCTGTAATGGTTTGGGTGAACTGCTAATGCTAATGCGTTTAGTGCCTGTGTCCTTTGTATTATTTTCCAGTGGTGTTGTTGCTTCAGCTTTATATAATATAGTCCATTTTACTTAATTGCCCATGTCATCACACCACCCTGGGTTACATTAATAACCAAGGCCGTCTATAATATTAATGGCCCCTCTTCACTGATGTTTACCATTAGGTTAAGAATCGCAGTCAAACGCTGTAATCATTTTTATGTGCAGCTTTTTGAAATGCAACATCATCATTTCTATTTGAATGACACCAACCAGTATTTAAACAGCCTGAGTTTACCAGGAGTGTTTCAACAGCAAAGGGTTAACGGTTACTTAAACATTTTTCTATCATTTCTTTTTCATTAGCGGCTTATTTATCCAGATACGAGGTCGGAGACGCGCTCTAGTGCCAAACCCAACGTGAGACAGAATATAAAGTGCTTTTATAATGAATTCTCAGTCCGTTCTTCTGCTGCTGATTGTTTATTGAAGGCATTTTATCAGAGAGGCAATAGTGTTTTTAGGCTTGAAAGTTAATCTGGTCCATTGAAGGAGTCTCCCTTTCACATTGCTCTATTTAAGCTAATAGAATTGTATGTGGCAACAGCTTGGTTACGCTGCAAAAAAGTATATTTTAAACTGCTCTGTACCGTATTTTCTGGAGTATAAGTCGCACCAGCCAAAAAATGCATATAAATGAAGACGTATTTTCTGGAGTATAAGTCGCACCAGCCAAAAAATGCATAATAATGAAGAAAAAAAACATATTCCACATATAAATCGCATCTGAGTATAAGTCGCACCCTCGACCAAACTATGAAAAAAAGTGCGACTTATAGTCCGGAAAATACGGTACTCACTTTGTTCACCAATTTTATTTTTGAAACTGGTGATAAACGTAGGATTTGTCAGTGTCACGCAGCCATTTTGGTACAAATTTAAAAAAAAAAAAGAAAGATCTGCTATTAATTATCGTGATGTGCAGCTATCCATCACAATGGACACTGCCATTTTCCAACCCGGAAGTCAGACCTGTATTTTTTATTAAGCCGTTTTTCCAATATTGTGATTTAAGGTGTCCAAAATATAACATAATTATCCATGTGTGTCGTAGATTATAAATATATAGCAGACAATAGCACAATATGTCTTCTTTAAGTATTTTTTTCTGTTTTTAAATCACATTTCAAGCTAAACTAGACACAGTGTAATGACTGAATCCATTGTGAGTGACTGCATACAGTTACAATATCATAAGTAGCATAACCAGAAGTGGAATTTCAACCAGCGACCAAAAGTGGTTGGTGCATCCATCCACTACATCACATTGGGTTCTTTCCTCACCAATGAGAAACTCGTGTCAGCTGTGAAGAACATGACATGCTTGGTAATAAAACATGCAGCATTCAAGGAAATATTGCGAGCAGCTACACCATCAGAGCCAAGAGAAGGACCTGTGCTGACATGAAAATAAAGCAGCAAATCAACTTGTGACTTGGCAGCACTTGTGGGTTTTAAGGATGCACTGATCCAACTTTTTCAGTTCCAATACTAATATTGGCACAACAGCTTTAAGTATCTGCCGATATTCGATATTAACTGAAACCACTGTAGGGGCTGAAAATGGCATATTTTTTCCTCAAAACACAGTTCACTTATTACAAAATGAATCATGTAGCTGTTATTTACCCTGCAAGTAACTACACAACAGCTTTGTACGGAATAAAATTCAAACATTATGAAACGTCCTGGGTCAGTAAATATTCTCATTACATCTAGTTAAAGGCCCAACCAGGAAATTGGCTGAACCGATGATTCGGAGTGACATCTGGCAACAGTTAAAGGCACGTTACCAGATTGTCTTAAAAATGTGAAAAACAGAACTAGCGATTTTAAACGGTTTGCAGTGGCTGAACAACAACTATGTGCACTTTCTGATTAACGGACAATAAAATGCTTTCTAATAGGCTCTATGCACCATAGCACCTGGCAACCGCACTGTTATGGGCTGATTCCACATCATGCACCTCGCCGCGCTGCAGTAATCGAGCACAATGATGTGAAAACTTTATTGGAGCCATTCACACGACAGTTTAATATCTAATGACCCTTGTGGTGGAGAAAAAACATGTGTAAACTGATGTGACATGAGCTAAAGAGTGATCTTATGTAACACAGTAGTGATCTGCACTCGGGTTTTTTAATAAATAGTTATTTTTGGTCTTAAATTGAGACTTTTATTCTATAAACTCGAGGTCTTTGTGCATGCTCTTCTTGAACTCCTCGGAGCTCGCAGCTTCGCGGTGCAGCCGTGAGGAGATAAAACGCATCCAGCATCTCTACTTCCTGTCCAGTTTTATCTCTATGATGTTTTTGCCAAGTCAAGCTAAAATTAATACATATTTAAGGATCAGGCAGTGGACAGAGAGCTGCAGGTGGATGTCACTGACAACATGTTAAACACTATACAGATAAAATGAATACTTCACTTTCTGTGTTTAGAAAGAGAGATGTTTGTGTCTCAGTGCTAACGCTAATGCTAATTTTGAAGCATAATACATTGAACTTTAATAGGTTGTTTATTTTATGCTTTCCAATTCTAATGAAAGTGACTGTTGGCTTATTGGATGCAGACGGCACGCTGCGGACACATTTTGCACAAATAGCGTACATGAGAAAAAAATTGATCTTTAAAAGCCTTTAAAGCTTTAAAGAAGTTTGAAAATAGTTTAAAGTTTAAAGAGGTAGAATAGAATTTAAGAAAAAGTGAATTAAAAGTGTCAGTTAGAGGCACTTTAGCACCATCTGTTACTTGTATAGACTGCAGAAAGAGGAATCCTATAGAGCAGGGCTGGGCAACCCTTTTCCCCCGAGGGCCACATTGAAACATCAGCCTGTTTCCGTACAGCTTAATTTATTTAAGTTTCAGAGCTGAATTTACCGTAATAAAGTTTCAAATAGTCAATATAGTGAATGAAACAACATGTGTCGTCGAGCTGGTTCCTAACTCTATTATATTTAAATCACCATGTTACCGTTTATTGTTTTGAAAATGCTATAGTCATAACGTATAAACATGTTTTATAAGTTTCACTGTCGTTTTTGACGCTCTTAGTAAAAAGACACTCCCCCTTCGCAGGCCTGTCACATTACAATCAGCGTGCGTTCCGCTAATGAATCTACTGCACTTCGCATCAGGTTTGTCAAGTTGCTGTGTGCAGTTTTGTATCATCTTTTTGTGTATTTATGGAGAATTGTTGTGAGTGAGGATGATGTAAACTTGTGGGCAGAGCATTGGACAAATCTTACAGCCAACCGTAAGAAGGGTGGAATGGAAACATTAATTGGGTCGGATGTGGCCCCCGGACCGTAGTTTGCCCACCTCGGCTATAGACTCAGGAAGCTATATATTCACTGAAGTCAACTGTAAAATTTCAGCTTGTTTTAATTGCCAATTAAAAATCTATAAGAGTTACAAATGTGTAAAGTAGTAGCAGCCAAGGCATAATCTGTCCAAATGCAAAAGGGGTTGAATGATTTTTTTTTTAGCGTCGGTGGCTTGAAATGAGTGAAAGGTTTGGCAAAGAGACAAAATGCAAATGGAGCGAGCGTAAATTCACCTCACTCCTATTACTCCTCCCCGTAGCTCGCCGCACCTCCTCTTCATCCAACCGGGGCCCGGTCTGCCCAATTTAAACCCTCATCCTCATCGCAGACGCACGGCCGCTTCAGTTCGCGCCACACCCCACCTCCCCCCCAGCGACCCCTCGGGTTCCCGTCGTCTCATCGTCCCCTTCACTCATCTCAGCCTCACCTTAACCACCTCCAGTGTTCAGGCCCCAGGGTGAAGACATCTAACTGGCCACGCCCTTCATCGCAATGTGGCCTGTGACAAGCAAAACTATTCTTAAATTAGCTGAAACTATAAAAAAGCACTCAAGGTATTAGCCAAAAAGCCCACTAATTGGGACAACACGATCAAATCCACAGGTTTAATTAAAAGGTATACAAAGTTTTTAACAATTTGGCTCCACCTCTTCTAAAGGAGTTTGGGAAAAGAAATTCAAACTGGACAACAAGAGGAGGTTCTAGAGGTGACAGCCCTGTGCCGTTTAGGGAAAGTGCTTTTGGACAAGTCTCTTTTGTTTACTATTTTCAAAAGCTTTAAAACAGTGATTGAGGGTCAAATATGTCCCAATGTATAACTAAATGACATGTTTATACTGAGGGGTCGTTGGTTTAACTTTTAACTTCAAATGAACTGTTCCATAACTGTATGTACAGAGAGTGTGTTGTGTATAGTGAGTCTGCTGCTCTTTTCTCTGTCCTGTATAAACTATTTTACATCAACCTGCCGAGCGACTGAAGTTGTAAATTTGCCACACTGGGTATAATCTTTACATATTTACATTTTTAAATGTTCACCAATATGTGCTGTCCCTTTACAAATAAATAAAATAAGAAAAACTGTCTTCTGCTCTAACTCATTCGAACTATGAGTGACGCCAGAAAAGTTACATATGTTTGTGACTTTGCCAAGTTTATGTGTAATTATTACTATTTAAAAAATAATAATAATAAAATCTTGTCACCTACACCACAGCATAACGAGAGTCATTATGGCAGATCAGAGTAACACTGAGCTGGAGAACACTCTAACAGTGAGTGGCATATTCACTGAGTATTTGATTAGAGACAAGGACAGCAGGAACTATATTGCACAGGTACATCGTGTTCTTATATTTACAAGACATCAGAGTACTACAGTCTACTGGAAAGTAAAGGCCAGAGACAAGAACTTGTTTTCCATAGATTTATATAGTCATACATAATTGAATGCAGCAGCAGGTGGTGTCCAACCTTCAACAACAAACAAGCTCATAACCTCTCTCGGCTCAGAGACATAGCTTAAAGGGCCCATATCACGCTGGTTTCTGATCTATGTTATAATGTTGTTTCCTCATCAAAAACAGACCTGCAGTTGTGTTTTGTTTCATTCACACATTTTACACACAAATCCTGCATATTTAAGCTGTGTTCTTCTCTCAAACAGAAACACTCTGTTCCACCTTGTGATGTCACGAGGTACTACAGGAAGTGCCCCACTGTGTTTTTAAACTCCATACACCATCACTGGAATCATTTGTATAATTTTAGCCCTGGAATTGCTAATTGCTCACACACACAGTTGGTAGAGAGGTCCGATCCCCTGGCCTTCAGGTTGATGGTGTAATTCCATTTCCCACAGATGAATTCTGTCATTGTGTCCTTAGGCAAGGCAAATGCAGGGACAGTTGACGCTTAAGGAAGTTATTTTTCTGGCAGTTTAAACCTTCATTTAACAAAATAAAAGTGTTGTCATTTATTTTCACTGGAGTAATCATAACTATAGGCTCTGTGCATAATGGCAACTGATTACGTCCAGTCAGAGGGAGGGTCATTTCCGCTCTGCTGTAATGTCTATGAGGTTTTTGCAGAGTTGCGCTAAAATCAGTAAATCGTGACAGATCAGGCAGTGGACAGGCTGTGGGTGGATGTCATTGACATGTTAAACACTTTACAAATGCAGGGAAAACTTCACCAAAGGACACTGCTGCTTTTAGAAAGGTAGGTCTTTGTGTCTCAGTGCTAATGCTAACTTCTATTAAAACATTAACTCTAACATAATAACCACAGTAGTGGTTGTAGTAAAGACTACCAGATTATTTTAGGTATAGACTGTTTTAGCTTGTGGTGTTATTTAAGTAAGGATTAAACAATGAGGAGCAGTGCGTCGTGGTTGATGACTTTGACTTATGTAGAATGCATTTAAAACCTCATTGAGCTACACACTGTTACGTCCCAGCTCAGCTAGGGAAAGGGGAAGTAACAAAACAAGATGGAAAATTGGAAAACTAAAGTTATAATTTATTAAAAAGGATTGTTAAAGTAAAAACTAACAAAAAGAGGCTCTTAACAGAGTAGTTCAATATAAAATTTAAACAAAACAAAAGTATATAAATTCCAAAAAAACACAAATGCAAACCAGTCTCAGAACTACAAGTGTCTCAATTTACAAAGTCCCAACAATCACACAGTCACAGAACAAAAGTGGCATGCTGCTCACTGACACAATCCAGCAGCCAGGAGTGGCAGGGGGCGGGTCCTTTTAAAGGCGTGGCAGGTGCAGGTGAAGGCCCAGGAGTGGCCAGGCTCTAGGGCGTCGCACCAATCCACACACAGGGCCCAGGAGCCAATCAGGTGCCAGCTTGGGAGCAAGGCTCCAATTGCAGGAGAGGTCTGTCGTTTCAAAGCTTGTATGCAGAAAGATCAGCAGCAGGGACAACACATATGGCTGTGGGAGGAGCTGGAGGCCTGGGGCCGTAACACACAGCTCTCAACATCTTAGATTAGTTAAAAATAGTAATTAGCAAAGTTATTTAAAATCTAAAATCAAATATTAAAATTGTCATTTTAAGCTTTTTTATGTAAGTAGGCTGTAACAAAACCATGTGGACCTTTGGAGTAATCTTATTTGTATCTTCATACTGAAATAGTATAAATTGATTAAACAATGTGCTTTTCTACATTTCCTTTATATTAAACCTGATCTGTCCAAAGCATGTTCCACAGTCA
The DNA here is from genome assembly GCA_000787095.1 of Periophthalmodon schlosseri. Taxonomy (NCBI): domain Eukaryota; kingdom Metazoa; phylum Chordata; class Actinopteri; order Gobiiformes; family Gobiidae; genus Periophthalmodon; species Periophthalmodon schlosseri. The sequence goes on along the minus strand of KN470740.1, from coordinate 19,626 downwards.
CATGACTTCCTGTCCTTCTAAAATAGAAGCTTCCTCTGGTTTACCGTTGCCATGGTGAATTCTATTTTCTGGGATCCAATTATAAAGTCTTGTGTCCTCTGCTAAACTCAGGGTTTACTATCTCTGAGTTTTCAAACTCCGCTCCAAGCCGGCTTCGTGAAAGAGAAAACTCTGAATTGTCTGTCTCAGGGTAGATTAACCCTGAGTTAACTTTTAAACCCAAGTTTTATTGGACCTCCTTTGTGAAACAGGGCCCAGGTGATTTTTTTACTATGAGGGAGACTTTCATACTACGAGAAACACTGCCACAGTGCAACTAGATTCTATTTCTATTGCCTGACCAGCCAGCCCCTTCTACATCCTGTTTGAATCCAGAAGGGTCTGGAATTGGACCATAAGAGCTTCAAACTTGTGTCCTAATTTACAGCCCAACCACAGCTCCTCTCGAAAATTCTTGTATGATTCAGAACAAAATATAGAACTCTTTTACCTGAGAAAAATAACAGTTGAACGCTTCGATTGTTGATACTGCAGAAATCCATGCTGTTTCTCAGTTTTTTCTCCCTTTTAACATGTAAGACGCCTAATTCACCTGTCAACAACACCCTCTGAAATCGGGGTTCCAGACCTACTTGTCGTTGTTAAGTTTTGTCAAAGCGTGTGGTTCTGGCTGTCCAGTTAAACAATGCGTAGTTGATTATAGACAACTACAACAGAAAGTATATTCCACAGGTACACCATATTCCTCTAAAGATAGTTGGTGGTACGTTTTAAAATAGACATCAGGGCACTTCAGACGTTTACTGGAAAGTAAAGGGCTGAGCCAAGAACTTGTTTTCCATAGATTTATATAGTCATACATAATTGAATACAGCAGCAGGTGGTGTCTAACCTTCAACAACAAACCGACAAACAAGCTCATAACCTCTCTCAGCTCAGATAAGGTCTTCAATTGTTGGGGAGCTGTAGCCCAAAAGTTGCCGGTTCAAATCCCGCACCTGACATTAAAAAAACATCCGATCCCCCAGCTCGCAGGTCAGTGGTGCAATTCCAGCTCCCACAGGCAAATACTGCCGCTGTGTCTGTAGGCAAGACACCTGCCGCCCTTGCCCCCAGTGAAACCACCATCTTTGTTTTAGCATGAACGGACTATATGCTTCTCTGATTGGCTCATCTGCTTGTCAGTCACATGCCTCGGAGAGAAGACCGTGAGTTTTTTAAGCCGCTTATAAAGTACATCATCAAAAACATACCTGCAGTTGTGTTTTGTTTCCTTGACACGTTTGAGTAATCCTTTATTATTAGTCTGTCTGCATCTCCAAAGCTCAAAATGCTCTGTTCCACCTTGTGATGTCATGAACTTTTACCTTTTGTTCAGTAGAATTTGGTAATTCCACGTCTGAAATCATCCAAATGATTCTAGTGAAGGTGAATGGAGTTCACCTTCCACATTGGAGCACTTCCTGTATTACCACATGACATCACAAGGTGGAATAGAGCGTTTTCTGTTTAAGAGAAGAACTTTGCCTGAATATGCAGGATTTGCGTGCTAAACACGTGTGAATGAAACAAAACACAACTCCAGGTATGATTTTGATGAGGAAATAACTTCATAACATAGAAAATAGCGTGTAGTGTTGGCTGGCCAAGCTACCAAACCGAGTACATACTTTTTCTACACAGCTAGACACTTCCAGGACCTCCCATACCCTTACCATAATATCAGACTTGTGACCTCATTATGTTGTGGACAGGCAGCTAGCACGTCAATGCACTCAAGACAACAGCGAACCAAAACACTATTGTCGAAAAGCATCGCACTGCATTTTTAACATGACCCCGTGTCTCACCCCCATTTAGCATGACTGATTATAGCCCGTGGATGAAGTCGCAAACAATTTGTCCACCAGATACTCCATCTTCACATTCAATTAGCATTAGCACCGCCCGTGAGCCTGCTTCCACACTTGCCTGGCTCCATTATGCATGACTATTAGCTGCTCGCGCAAACCAAGTCTGAAAGCATAATGCGCTTGTGTTGTGCCAAACCTGCAGGGAGATGTGATTCAGAAATTATTAGAAAGAGTGACAATACAGACTTTAACAAGAAGCAGATGGAAATGGACGTTTAAGTGGCGGTATCCTTGAGAGAGCGCGGCGCTCAGAACAATTTGGATGTATAGTTAATGAGTCAAGTTGTCGAGTTTCAAAACAGGCTGCGGTTAGGGAGAAAACTGTGACCACCCACTGTAACATGTGATCAGTTATAATGTGCTTAAAGGAGACATTGTGTTAAACTAATGATTGACAGAGTGATTGGTCTAACAGGTGTCCGCACTTCAAGCTCCGCCCCTGTTTGTTACCAGAAACACCTGGCTGTAATCAGGGCAGTTCTGTGTGATGTTACCAACTTCTGGAAATAGCAAAGGTCCTTGGAGCCGGTGCGCACAAACTTTTATACATTTTAAAGCACAAAGCTATAAATATACTTGGTTTGCACTAAAATTGCCAAAAAAAAAAAAGGACTAGAAACAGTAGACAATGCGATTCAAACACCACGTACACAGTTTAGTAGCAAAAAAAATAAGGTTGATTCATTCTCAAGGTTAGGACCTGGATGAGGGTGGAGGTTGTGGATTTACTTTCAAAAATATCTTTTAAAAGTGATAAAAACATAGAGCTGTTTATGAATATTCGAAAAAAAATTTGCTCTGGGCCGAATGTTGAAAAATGTTGTGAAACAATTTTTTTGAAAGCAAAAACCCAGTAGAACAGAAAAAAATAAAATAAAATCTGCTGCTTGCTACTGTGAAACTGCTACTGTCACTATGAAGAGGAGTGTTTTATATCATCCATGCATGTTTGAGTAATCTAGAGATCTCTCCTGGGCTCTATTCGAACCCTCCTTACGGTGGGCAGTGCAATCCTGTCCAATGCTCAGCTCACAAGCTTATGTCACCCATGCTCCCACACAGCAATTTATCATAAATATACAAAAGCATGATACAAAACAATACACTACGACTTCACAAACCTGACACGATGTGCTTTCAGCAAGCGTTTGGTGATTCCACTCTCCTTCCTCCTTCCTCCACAGTTGCCGGAGGTGCACCCTTCAACACTGCTTGCAAGTATTTACATGTTTGTTAATTTTTCTGTTTACTTTTTATTTACATTACATACTTCACAGGGGAAGACCCAGGACACGCTGGAGGGACTGTGTCTCTCGGCTGGCCTGGGAACGCCTTGGGGTCCCACCGGAGGAGCTGGAGGAAGTGTCTGGGGTGGGGGAAGTCCGGGAGTCCCCGCTTAGACGGAAGAGTGGAAGAAAGTGGATGAATGCATGAATGGACATACTTCACAAGAAAGAATTCGTTTTTAAATAAACAATACATATTTTTAGTAACTGCCTGACTTTGTGGACTAGCGAACATAACTTTTCATTTTCACAATTTTCGGTCACTTCATAAAAACAGATTAAATAATATTTTTTTTCCAGAGACAAGGTTACTGCACACATTGTCCCATTCATTGTAGCTTGAACAATTTTCAGTTGTTTTTTCATGTTTGAATGTGAGTTGTGACAGAAGTGTTTTGTTTGTCGCTTTGGTCGGCTTTGAGACTCTGGCTGTTATGATTGTCTTCACTTTAGCGCTACTAATTCATTCGCACATGATCTCTCAGCTAGGACTTGCTGTATTCTTCTAACGCAACCATTCAGAGCTAACTATCTATCTGCCATGGGTTTATTGACACTTTGCGGCAGCGGCATCACTCTGGGGGTGTTCTTCATGTATGTCTATTTTGGAATGTTCAGCAGTTACCATGGCGACACAATGCACGGTTTTAGATATTTTTAGATTGTCTGAAAACTGGATAAACAACACATTTTCAGGAGCCTGTGATCAATGCGAGAGTTCATGGTCCTGTTTAGGTGCTTGATTTTCAATAAAAACGCTGAGAGTAGCTAAGTGAAAAACCGTTGGCTAATGTTAGCTGTAGACTGTAATGCTATTTGAGAGGGACTTGTTTAACTGTGCAAAATCAGCTCCTCTGTTGTAGTTCCAGCTAGGTCATTTCTTTCAGGCCTCTGGGGAATGTTGATGACATCAGTTGCAAAGTATCAATTTTAGCTGCTTGTAAATTAGGGCAACTAGCAACTTTAAGTAACTTTATTTTAGTAGTTTCTATAGCACATTTTATAAACAAAGTGCTTGATCGTGAAATCTTTTTTTTCGACTAGTCAGACAATTATTTCTATTCTGTTTTGACACTTTTAAAATAAAGGCTGAAATATGCAGACTGTAGAAAAAATAAACTGTAAACATTTTTTTTTACATTTTGTTTTAAAGTCACAATATTTGACTATATTTTGCCAAAAACAGACAAGAAAAAAATATATATACTGTGTATATATAGGTGTTTTTTTATAGCCCTGAAAAACATGCGTCAGTGGGCGGGCTTGCATCTCCACAAACCTGACTCTTATTTGACCTGGAGGACGGCTTCCTCCTGCTTGTTTCCATGGAGCTGTTGTTCCTTTGGCTATAATCTTCCACAGTACGGCACAAAACTTACTACCTCCATGGAAAATGTCCCGAACTATAGTTTTATTTCCATGGAACCATGTGGTTGACTTTCCACCTTCAGAAAGCTACATACTATCACTTTAATAATGCCACGGTCTTTTTGTAAGTGTTTTAGAGTCTGTATGAACTTGTATCGCGATCGACTGATATGGGTTTTTTCAATGGCCGATAAGCTCTGTTGATATTTTGAGCTGATATGTAGGGCCAGTTTTGATTATTTTGAATTTAAATTTACTACAAACTCACCCACAGCCCTTTTTTTTTACCATAAACCTTTAAGAGAGTCATGTTTTGTGCAGCTATCTCTTTGTATTAAAGTGTTAAGATAAACCTTTATGGTATGTTCTAGGCAGCAAATCGACCGAAAAAAAATATAGGCCTGTGCTGGAGATTTAAGGCCAATAACCGATATAAAGCCCAAATATTGGCCAGATTTTTGGGCCAAACTATATATAGTGGACTAGTCATGTTTACTCTTTAAATCTTTGCAGCCCTATTGTAAATGTGTACAGCCTCACATCACCTTGTAAAGCCATGTTGACAGAAAGCAAGTGCATTTTTGTTGTCTGTACAAATGTGTCTGGCCTTAAATGGACCGAGAACTAATGGAATCAAACAGATACATAAGATGCTCTTAGCAGCTATAAATGGAGAAAGACCTGGCTGGAGTTAAAAGTGCATATGCCAGGAGTCTTTTTCACTAGCATCACTGTATAGGTTTTTACTTTACATTTTGCCTAGTTTTGTGTAGATTTTTAAATTCTGGTTAAGTTCATAATTTGACTTCCTGGTTGGACATGGGCAGCAGATGTGACATATGTAAAAGTAATTCCATTTCTGTTACCTAGCAACCATAATGTGAACCCGGGCCAATCGGGGGTCCAATTCACACAATAGTTATGATCTGTGGTGGAAGGTGACGAACTAAAAGTAGTAAAGTAGTGTACTTAAGTGAAGTACAGATACCCAAAAATTCTACTTAAGTAAGTATTACAGTGGATACTTTTACTTTCACTTCAGTACATTTGAGAGCAGTTATCTTTTTACTCCACTACATTTTTTAACTGGTCTGAAAAGTAAAAAGTACTGGTCTGAAAAGTAAAAAGTACTTTTCATGTGATTTGAGGGGTTATTCTTACCATGTTCGTGGTAACATCCTGACTCAAGTTTTCAAGGTCAAGCTTCAGCTTTGAGCAAACATAAATAAATTCACAAAATTCATAAGAAAAATGAAGAAATTGATTCGTATTGTTACTGTGACCAAAATATGTATCAATTTAAATCAACAACACTACATTTAACACTTTAACAAATTAACAAGACTTTCTGAAATACTTTTACTTTTTACTCTTGAAGTACATTTTTAAACAGGTACTTAAATACTTACTTAAGTATTTTTTCATCTGATACTTTTAGTTTAACTCGAGTAACTTTTTCCCTCTGTACTTCTACTTAAGTAACAAAATTGAGTACTTCATCCACACTGGTTATGATTAGGCTGATAAAAATAGATGAGAACACCTTTGAGGCCAGTGGTTTGACTCTATACGTTGTATCGTTGGGCAAGACACTTAACCCATCTTACAGGTGAAATATGGTGCACAAAAGCCTGATAAAAGGAGGCATATGAACACAAAATTAACACTGATATATATATGACATAAATTCATTGTACAGATCAACCAGAGCCCTCAGATTTGAGGGACTGTGTTCAAACCATTTTAACACCTGATCATGTTTACCAGGAAACATATAATGCTTAAAGGTCCTATATTACTCAAAACTGACTCATGTGAGCTTTTAGCCATGTATTAATGCTGTTCCCTCATCAAAAATATACCTGGAATTGTGGATTGTTGGAATGTCTGCATCCCCAAAGCTCAAAATGCTCAATTTTCACCTTGCGATGCCATTTAGTTGTAGTTTTAAGGCTAACAACAATTTTTAGCCTCAATTGGTCTGATTTAGTCTAGAAAAACCTTAAGTTGTTGGTTTTATTTTTGAATATTTAAGTTTTACCTTTTGTACAGTTGAGATTATCAGTAGAAAGTCTCCAGTTTCAATGAGGCTAAAACAATAGCTCTGGCTTCAAACTTAGGCAGTTCCGGGGCTGAAATGATCCAAATGATTCTAGTGAAGGTGTATGGAGTTTAAAAACACAGCTGAGCATTTCCTGTATTACCACATGACATCACAAGGTGGGACGGAGTGATTTCAGTTTGAGAAAAGAACTCATCTTAAATATGCAGGGTTTACGTGTAAAACATGTGAATGAAACAAAACACAACTCCAGGTAAGTCTGTGATGAGGAAACAAGTTTATAAAGTAGATCAAAATAGTGCAATATAGGCCCTTTAATCATGTTACAATCGTGGGCTTCATCCTTCACTCACTCAAGGTTGTATTGTGAGTGAGTCTACGGACCAAAGAAAAGCATAGTATTATCTGAAACAGTGAAGCTTGCTACAAAACAGTGCAGTTTGAAGCAGACTTTAGCCTTGCCTTGACAATATGACAATGACAACTACAGAACAGTTTTTCCATGGATTTACATAGACTTAAAATACAATATGGCGGCATATGGTATATTTGTCATGTGGCTTGATAAAAAAAAAAGTTTTTGAAATCCTGCCCAATTAAGTTAACAAGAAAACAAGGTTAGAGTCAGATTTTGAATGAACTATTTGTTTCTGTGTTTCTTCAAACATAAAAAAAATCAATTTTCTTCTGCTTTATCCAGGGCCAGGTCACAGAGGCAAAAATAAAGCTTTTTTTTTTAAATATTGGTGCTTCATTAAAATATCTGGAACAATGCATGTGCAGCTCTTCTAAACACATGACTCATAGAAGGTCAATCAAGTTATTGTCCCTTGATCACATACATTGATCAACGCCATGGCAACCACACAGTCTGAGCTGTTTTCCTGACCACATTCATCGCACGTTAGTTACGTTTCCATCACTTTATTTTTAATGTGCATTTTGGAGATTTGTATAAGTAACGGGAGGAAAAGGGTGGAAATGCCAAATATCACATTTAGAACCCTTAATTTGCATAAAAAAGTTTATTTGGTCGCTTCAGGTGGATTTTGATGAAGCATGTACCAGTTAAACGCATTTTGGAAGGTGGAAACACATTTAGCTGCACTGACTCATGAAGCAAATATAAAACCCACAGACCAGAGTGGACACAGGTGATGAACAAAGTAAAAATGGTCAGATTTTTATATAGCACTTTTCCACCTTCAAGGCACTCAAACAACTCTCCCATTCATACACCAGTGTACGCAGACACTGGGGGGGAGGTGGGCTAAGAGTCTTGCCCAAAGAACAATGACAGCATTCATCTGTGGGAGCTGGAATCGCACCTCCAACCTGCAGGTCAGTGGATCTGAGCACTCTACCAATGATGTTTATGTTGAGAGCGGGATTTGAACGCCCAACTTTCAGATCAGTGGAGAAACGCTCTACCGACTGAGTTACTGTCTCCTCAAAGCCAGAATAATCCCATCATGTTGGTTGTTGTTGGCCCAAAATCACAGGAGCAAAGCTAAATTAACTTCGCTGCACTAGTGTAATGCAGGAGGTTCAGGCTAAAAAGATACTATACTGACCAACTAACAACGTGCCCAGAGACACATATGCTCTGTCTGATCTTCATTAGTAGAGTAAGTCAGGGAAAGTTTATGGTTTCCCGACACAGCAGCCAGGCAGCTCCCGTAACCAGGTAACCAACACCTCGTTATGCGCTCAAACGCTTTGATGGAAATGGGGATAAAGTCGCATTTGTTACGTGTTTTTGCAATGCGAATTATGTGACTATAGACGTTATATATGGGTGGGAACACAGTTATTGTGGCTGGTCACGTGCTGCTTAAGAGCATATTGCTATTATGTTGCTGTCCACCTTATTCTGGGAATGCCGTGGGCGCCCTCATCATCATTCGGGTTGTATTATTGACAGCAAAATAATACAGCAAATAAGTTCTATGGGGACTACAAAGCCGTTTTAAAGCCTCCCAGAGAACCGTTGCAGCGCTGACTTGTTGGTGCACATGAACATTGCATATTTTTTACGCAAATCAACCTACTTCATATCATATTTTTGCAATTTAGTAGACAAAAGTGAGCAAGCCTGGAATAAGGTCTATATATATAGGGTCCTTAAGCGAGGCACTTCACCCAAATTGCCTTTGTATGAATGTGGTGTGTGCGGTACTGTTGGTGGTGGCAGCCTCATCTTCATCAGTCTGTCCCAGGGCAGATGCGGCATTAATAGTAGCTTACACTACTTACCACTGAATATGGAGTGAATGAATAATGGGTACAATGTAGCACTTTGAGAGGGTTTGACAAGCCTGTATTATTACAAGTGCAAGGCATTATTATTATAATAACATAATCGTTATCCAAGTTGACAGAATTTCTGCACCCTTTTTTCTAATCTTAAAGAGGCGGTGTAACACATCTATGGCATATTAATATTTAGATCACCATGTTTACTGTTTGCAAATGCTATATTCGCTGAAAACAATGCATTCACACTTGAGTTTTGTTTTTGACGCTCTAAAAATCCACACTCCCTTTGCTCTCCGCGCTAAGTCGCTCCCCCTTCAGAGCACTAGCACAACACAAGCAGCGTGTATCCCGCTAAAGAAAACCACTGCACACCGGGGGGCTACGAATAGGGCCTATAACATGGTAGAAAGCTCCAGAGCTCACGACTCTGACCAAAGTGAAATACTGAAAAGTTGTTGACAATCCGCACAGTTTCATTAAATCGAGTAAAAACTACCCAGAGTCACGACAAATCCATCTGCACTGAAGTGAGTGGTAATCATGTAATAGTATTTAATCCACTAATAAAAGAGATCACAGATATTTTAATTGAAGATGCCATTCCTTTTATAACTTTCTTGTATTAAGCACACAAGGCCAAGACATCTGCAGGTGAATGTAAGACATGTGCTGTTCTATTTTGTAACACAATTTGGAACTCAAGGATTAAAATTTGCTCCACGCTAGTTTGAACATTTGCAATGCAGCTAAACCAGGACAAAGACAAAAGGGAATGTTTTTTCTAAGCTCAACACCAAACTGAAAACAAAGAGAGGGAAAATGAGTGAAGTGAGAATGGGGTTTAGAAGCGTGCTTACCTTTGTGTTCATAGACTGTTTATATAAATGGACATAGCTAACCCACTAGCCGCCGTGTTCCAACTAGGGAGTGAGCGTGGGCGCAAAGTGGTTCCTTCAAGCTCTGGTTCCAATTGACTTCTGTTGAAAAATGGTGGCCCCTCCCTCAGCTGCTGCTGTCACGCTCGTCGTTCTGACCTTATTTTTTTTTTTGGTTTTAACCTGTTCTACAAGATCCTGGTGTTTGTCCCTAAATCAAGATATGAACATTAATAACAGACCAATCTGGTCCCTTCATTTCCAAGGTTGCTCACGCTAGCGTTAGCATCAGGTTGATTGACAGGCTTGTTGTAAACCAGCAGTGCGAGCGGGAAGGGGCGTGTACCTTCATCCACCTCACTCCTGACTGGCTCTATGGCTTTGGACTGGATCTCCAAATATGGTCCCTGGTTGCAGATGTAAGAAGCTGCTATAACTCCTAGCCTCTATTGTTTAGTTGTAATTGAACGCTATGAATGACGTCACATTCCCTCAGTCCACTTCTATTATACAGTCAATGATTGTGTCTCCAGAGTTTACCTGGCTCCCCCTGGAGGCTGCATTACACAGAGGAGGTACACTTGTGTCCCCAAACTACTCTGACACAGGATCTGATGACCTGAGTAGTTTTCCTGATTTGCAACACTGAGATCTTTTGGAGTTTTTCAACATCTTCTTGAATTTTAACATCTCAGTGTGCTCAAATCATGAATAAAGTTATTGATGGATTGGATCCAGTTTTTAAGTCCATAAACCATCACCAAACTCAGTCTGAGCATTTCTGCACTTAAATTGTGTTCACTGCTCTGTTAGCATGCTAGTTAGGGCTACAACTAAATGATTATTTTAGTAGTTGATTAGTCAGAAATACTAGTCAAATGATTATTTCTATTGTCTGTGAAATCCCTCAGTCATCCAGGTATCATCCATAGTAAAAGAAAAATTCAAATCTGTCAACTGGACAAAAAGTTGTAGGAGTGAAGATGTTTCATTTATAACTCCATCCTCAGATCCCAAAATCAAAACAAAGAACATAATAGGTCTAGCCAGTATTCTAATAGGTGTGAGAGCACCCATTAGGGGCCTGAATGATTATGCTAAATATGACTCAGGCACAGTGCACACTTAGTGTAGTTCAGTAGACCTAGGTAACAAACAGAAACTGTAAACAATAGGTGTTAGTTTCAGTGTAGTTAGCTCCTCCCTTCAGGTAGATATAAGGCAGTGTCCACCAGTGATCCGACCAGAACTGAGAAGAGGCTTGGACGAGCAGCGAAATGTCTTCACTCCTACAACTTTTTGTCCAGTTGACAGATTGAATTTTTCTTTTACTATGGATTATTTCTATTGCGCACTAAGACTTTAAAAACCAACTAAAGGCTGAAATACGGCGACTGAAAGTTTCTAAATCGAGACTATACGTAAAAAGTGTATTATTGCTGAAAATCAGGAAGTGTGTTTTTTTTTTTGAATATCCTGATTTAATAATGCCATGGTTTTTGTTATAAAAAGGTCTTTTAGTATATATTTTAGAGTCTGTATAATCCAGATAACGATTACAATTATCAAAATACAACACATTTTTATAGTCGGCTGGTCACGATTTGTCGATTAATTGTCGCAGGCTTATTGCTAGCTATGTTTCATAATGGCTTCTTTAATTTCTTCTTTTGTTGTTCATTCAGAGGGTGGCCATATGTCTAAACTGTGCAATGGAATTAGAGGTATCGTTTTTAAAGTGTATTCCAAACAAACACATTTCAAATATTGTATGTGAAATCCCAATGCCACATTGCCAAGAAGTTTAAAAACCTAGAAGACACAAAAGGAAAAACATTTATGTCACCATATATTGTCAATGTCACTTTGTTTGTATTGCTGGGTTTCAGGTGACATCACGACATTCTATAGGCCAATAACATAGGCAGATAAAGTCAGTATTGTTAAAATGCATGTATATTATGTAATACAGTCAGTTCTTGGGTCTAGCCACTGAAAGAAATCATTAGGTTCAACATTTGTGAATTTACCTTTGAGATATTTCATGGCAAAGTACAGAGTAATCAATAGGAAAAACTGGTTCTTGCCAACAATCTGGGAGTATGACATCTGAAAACCACGAATACTGTACAGGAGAAGGGAAAAAAACCAACTCCCCGGAGATTTTCTGATGCATTATGGGATGTCAAAGAAGAAAGAAGACAGAAACAGTGTTTCCTGTGTGACACGTGTCAGAAAGCTAAATAGGTCAATAAATAAGCTAATAATAGTGCAATGGATCCACATCACATGTTCACAGCATCTGCCAGCGTGTGAAGCACTGTTCTGACTACATGCCAAAGGGTTCATGTTGTCTTAAAGCGAGGCACTGCAGGTGATATCTCTAAATCTTAAATTTATATCAGTTTGAAACTTCTTTTGTAGTTTACGCACATAAATGTAAGGCAAAAAATGGATTACAAGTTTTTCATCATGTAATGTTTTCATATAAATTCAATGCATTTTAGGTGTAAAAATTGATTATTAATCTATGAATTCATCTTATTTAGTATCTGAGTAAACTAAATGAGAATAAAAATGTGCCTAAAAACTAAAATTTTGCCTAAATTTAAAAAAAAAGTTAAAACTTTAAACTATGGGTATTTTACTTCTATTGGGTATTAACTGCTAACACATAACATATTTAGATGACTGTGTTACCTTTTATTGTTTTGAAAATGCTATATGTGCAGAAAAAAACAAAACAAAACAAAACGTATTGACGTGTTTAATTTCATTTTTGACACCCTGAGTCTCCCCTCCCTTTGCTCCTGCGTTAAGTCAGAGCGCGATCACGACACAATCAGCTGCATCCCGCTAACGAAACTACTGCACATCGCATCAGGTTTGTGAAGTTGTAGTGTAAAGTTTTGTATCATGCTTTTGTATATTTATGGAGGACTCTCTTGTGGAAGCATGGGTGACTTATACGCTTGTGGACTGAGCATTGCACAGAATCTTACTGCTAATTGTTAGGAGGAAAATGTTCAGAAATGTTTTTGATGAGGGAACATTATAACATGGTGGAAAGCTAAAAATTTTACATAATACCTCCTCTTTAAGAAATCAACAAATCCTTCTGTACAATTTTTCAAAATCTTGTATAATACAGGAAAGTTTGTTGTATAGGTGCTACTCTAAGGGGTGATCCTTACGTCCCTAAGTGAGAAAAATACATTTTGAAAAAAACTGCCTTTGAAGTTATGATTTCCCACGTAACTCTATAGACGCAAGTGGATGAAATGAAATAGCATCTTTCGGTGAAGATTGGACAGTTTTGTTGTTTCCACATAAAAGGTTGTGTGTTGAGAGACCAAACTGCCTGATTAAATTCATCAAATTCAAACTATTCAAACAGCAGCTCAGTTGGTAGAGTGTTTGTCGACTGATCCGAAGGTTGGAGGTTCGAATCCCGCTCTCAACATAAAGATCATTGGTAGAGCACACACTGACCCACAGGTTGGCAGTGCGATTCCAGCTCCCACAGATAAATACTGTCATTGTGTCCTTGGGAAGACACTTAACTCCCTTGCTCCCACTGTCTGTGTACACTGGTGTATGAATGTGTGTGTGAATGGGTGAGTGGTTCCTTGATGTAAAGCGCTTTGAGAGACTTGAAGGTGGAAAGGCGCTATTTAAAAATGTGACCATTTACCACTGACCAAATTTATTCAAGACTGACGGTTAAATTTAAAATAGGCACACCCAATTCAAACGTAGATTTCAACAAGTCTGCATCTTAGACTGATTTTGTTCTGAACCTTATATGTATGAGGGACTATATAATTCAATTTGTCAGATTTTCCGATAAAGTAAATTATAATTTCTATTGAACAAAGTTTTTATCTGGCCATTTTATTCTGGACCATTTACAAGGACACAAATGTTACCGCAATGTTAACATCTTTAAGTTTTTGCTATTACTTTTGCTACAGTATATCTATACATAGCCACATGTATATAATAGCTGAGATTCAAGTATCTCAGTCAAGGTTGCCAGATAAAAAAAAAAAAAAGATG